>BGNK01001386.1:63459-150818 GCA_003297005.1 Symbiodinium sp. clade A Y106 | reverse complement strand
GTGCAACACTTTCCTAGTGCATGGAGGGAAAGCATGAATGAGAATGGATAGTTATATACTAAATCTTTTTTTGAAGTCGGACTGAAACTTTTTGGGTTTCGCTTTTGTACGATATCCGATATGGCTATGTATTATTTAGCTAGGCATTTTATATTGTATACACAAAAAGCTAGCTAAATATACCCTAAAGGTATGGGCCACATATATATATATATATACATACTCAGAAACACTTACAGACTTCCAGGCTTACAGACTTACATACATGCGTACATACGTCCATGCGTACATCCGTCCATACATCCCCTCCATCCATCCCTCCATCCCTCCCTCCCTCCCGCTCCCTCCATCCATGCACACTCTCGTCCCTCGTGGCACGTGTGTACTCGGGGCCAGAAACGGCAGGGATCAAAGTTGGTGTCTTCTGACTTGTGCGAAGGCGGATCGTCTCCAGGCGCAGCTGAAGAAGCTGGAAGAGGATAGGGAGACCCACAACCCAAGGGCCGTGCTCATAGTGCAGTCTGGCGATGACCATGATGACGGTGATGCAAGGTTTTGGTCGAGTTCACAACTAAGGGGTTCAGAGCTTGTGAATCTTGGGTTTGCGGCTTTGGGCTGGAGCTTCCGTTTCGAAGGCTGCTGCCAGTTCAGTTGATCGAGCTAAGCGACCTGTCACAGATTGAACTTCTCCGTTCAGGAGAAGCGAACTCTCGCCGCTCGGGTAGGGCGCAGTGGCCCTTTTGTCGAGAGGCGCCCATCGCAATCCGCAACAGATCCCTCCGGATTACAGTTAGTGTATTCGCACTGTCCGAGAAACATAGGCTTAGACCGACTTCACAAGCTAAGTCCTACTACCAAAACAACCCCAGCAGCCATGCAGATTTCTATAGCTAAGCCATGGTCCAGAAAAGCCAAGCAAAGCTGAAGCGATGGAGTCCCAGAAATCTGGGAGGTCCCGACCGGTCTCGCGAACCCCCTCGGCGGAGAGGGCCCGGCCGCCCTCGAGGCACCTGCAGCTTTGGGGGAAGATTTTGGTTGCGAAAGCTGGCAGGCTTGGCGAAGGCTTGGAAGACTCTGAGTAAGAAGGGTTCTCTGAAAGTGGCTCCGCTGTGCAGGCCTCTCTCGGGTTCCAGACCCGCTTCGCGACCGCCGCCGAGGTGGGGACTTGCCTTAGGCCTCTGGCCACCGGCATCGGGCCCAGAAGTAAAAACCACCACAAGCGAACCCAGTCAAACCCTTAAAGAAAAGCAGGCATAAGACCCTATTCAAGCCCACTCCTAAAACCCCCATTCTGTCTGAGTCTGTCGGTTCTGACGATGTCTACCGAGCCTGTGAGTTTCACTATCGCAGTCCGAGCGCGCATTGAGACCTCCTCTGGATTCTCCGAGTTGCGAGAGCTCTAACGAAAAAGAACCCTAAACCCTGAAACACCCCGAAACACCCCCCCGTCAAAAAAATGAGAAAAAGAGCCCGAAGACAAACCCTAAACCCTAAACCCTGGCTTCGTCCTTGCCAAGTAGGAGGGAAAAAACGCCCAAAGACAAAGACTCGGTTGCTCGGCGGTTGAGGCCGTCGAGCCGAGCTTCTTCGGCGGCTTCCTCCCGGGAGTTTGGGACTCGACCTGGGGGTTTATAGGGGGGTTTTTTGGGGGTTAGGGTTCGACTCAGTTAGGGCTTGTAGGAATACCTTACTAACTATCTTGCTGGCTCAGAGGGGACTTCTGGGAGAGTCTTCAGGGGTTGGGCACTTCATGACGATGGATGGGTCGTAACTCCGACAACCAGACAAGGCAACGATGCTCCGCTTCGGTGCAAGCGTAACGCAGGGGATGGTAGGGCATGTGTCCGGATCTTGAAGCCAGAGATGGCAACTTGTCGGGATTCGTTTTGCAGTCTAAAGTGACATGTTGCCTGCCCTGCGTGCCATGCAATAGCCAAAAGGCATTCCAAAGCTCAAAGCTCCAAGAGCGACGGAGCCCTTCATGATGTTCCCATGGCCCTTCACCTCTTCAAGCCCCCGACGCCTTCTCCCGAGGCGCACTCCGTCGCCAAGCTCCTTCCTCCATAGGGGCAGGCGTTTTTGGGGGTTCCCCATTTAAGGGAAGTGTTCTTGTAATGAGCACCATACCAAACATGGGATTTCTATTGGGTCCCCGAAAATCCTAAACTCAGGTCTAAGGCCTAAAATCTCGGGTTTTGGAGCCGGCATACGCACACTTTTGATCCTATTGTTGACCGACAAATCTGTGTAAACGTAGCGTGAGTTCGTGTAGGCAGGCTACGCAGGGACTCGGGCTGCGGACAGAGCTGCCAAAGCTTTGAATCAGTACATCAAGATCCTCAGGTTTTTGATGATTTTGATGGACTCATGGTCCCACTGCAGGGCCTAGGCTGAAGAGGGGCAGGCCGTGTGGGTAGGCTCAGGAATCCGCAGAAACAGTGCCAACCTTTTCTTGATGTGGCTCTTTGGCACTATTTATCTGTAGAGCTGGCATCTGATAGCATCAGCACTGTCAGTGGTATGGGTTCAGTATTTGTAGCTTTTGCCGTGTGAGTAGTTCTAGTATGCGGAACAGTGATTAGAGTTAGTTGCCCCCGGGGCCATTTCCGAAAGCGAAATGTAAGTCCCTACCTTTGGGGTGGGCGCAGACGTGATGCAGCAAGCTGGCTATGTTCATGAGGTGGATATTGGAATAGACATCGACACATCCTTACCCGTGGGCGACCCGAACACTAAGCCGGGTCCCCTCATCAGCAGCTCCTCTCATTTTCAGCTTGCTCGTATTTTGAATTGAAAGCCCGCAGAAGTTATGTGTGCACGCAGAGTGTCGAAGCCTACCTCAGGGAGGGGGGAATTGAATCTTGAAGGTCGCTACTTCAACATGCCCTGCAATGTGTGCTATGGGTGTGGAGGCGTGTAAGAACTGGGATTTTGTTTACAGTTGCCCTAGAGGCCCGCATCACAGCCACGGCGGGAAGACTCGGCGGGCAGAAGGCTCTTCTGCCTTAGATGGCTTGGATTGGAGAACTAAAGGTCACGATCCAGGTTTTGGACCTGAGCATCTGAGCCTTCGGTGGGTGATGGCTGCGCTGACAGTGGGGCTAGTGGTGGTCCAGCGGCCCCTGCCGCGGAGCACGTACGCAGATCATAAGTTGAAAGGATAGTGGAGTCCAAATTTAGCATCTCCGGCTGGCAAGCATAATCCGGACTGAAGGATCTCTGTGGCGCTCGAGCTCAAGCTAGGGGAGACACTGGCAGACACGATAGTTGCAGTCTTATATCACAGGCAGGATGCAGCGTTGTCAGGATCTAGCACTTCAGGAGGTAGGCATGCATCGTCACGGGACAGATTCCTTGTGGCCACGCAAAATAATTGTGTTTGTATTCGCTGGCAGGGGGACCAGTGCACTTTGTTTAAGCCCAATGGCTGGCAGCCAGCCTGACCAGGCTGTTGTGGCACAAGCTCTTCAGGGGGAGATCGGGGAGGAGATCCTGGTGGATGGCAACCGAAGCCTGGACGAGATCATGCGCTGGCGCCGGAACGCTCCCTTGCTTTACGACATCTTCCTGGAGTTTGGTCTGCAGAAGGGCCCGGCCCTTACAGTGCAGTGGCTTGGGGACGATGAGGACGAGGAGTGCACACGCCTGGCCTTCGGCACACAGGCAGACTCCAAGGCCCAGGTGGTCGTCGCAGAGTTGACGTGTGTGGCCGACACCGATTTCACAAGCGATCCATGGAAGAGCTGGGGCCTGGAGGGCTTGGAGGGCTTGCGGGACTCCTGCGGCTTCGGTGCGAAGCCGTTGAGCGGGGAAACGGCGCCCTTGCGCTTCCTTTGCTCCCTGGACCACGACTCCGACGTGAATCGCCTCGTCTGCAGTCCAAAAAAGCCAAGCCTTCTAGCAGCCAAGGGCTCTTCGGGAGCCGTGACCTTGTTTGACTACAAGAGGGAGGGAGGAATGAAGCTGGGAAGCTTTCAATCGAGCGCGGCAGTCGAGGGCTTCGCAGTGGCCTGGAGTCCAATGACTTCTTCCTGGCTGGCAACGGGTGGCCATGACGGATCCCTGTCCTTGTGGGATACCGAGGCACAGTCAACGCCGTCCGCCCCTTTGTTCGCCACCCAGGCACACGATGGTCCTCTCAATGACCTGAGCTTCTCGAGGCATGGGCCGCAGTTGACGACTGTAGGGGAGGACTGTGGCATTGCCATCTGGGACGTGCGCGAGGCTTTCTCGAAGTCGCAGCTGACGACAGCGGGGGAGTGCTTGACGGTGGACTGGAGCCCAAGTGACCAAAACTTGTTGGCCACGGGCGGAAAAGAGAAGATGGTCCAGGTCTGGGACCTGAGGTTTTTCAAGGCTCCTTTGAAGACGCTTCTTGGGCACCAGGGGGAGGTGCTGCAGGTCCGCTGGTGCCCTGTGGTGGGGGCTCAGTTCGCACAGATCTCCGCCAGCAGCTTTCTGGGCACTTGCTCCCAAGACGGTGACGCCATCTTGTGGAACCTGGAAGAAACCGAAAAAGGAGATCCGGAAGAAGACGAAGACGACCGGCCACCAGAGGTGTGCTTCGTTCATAGTGGGCACCGACAAGGTGTGCAGGACTTCGACTGGAGTTCCACGGAGGACCTCCTGATGTGTTCTGTGGGGGAGGACTGCGCCCTACAAGTCTGGCAGCCATCGCTTTCTGTCTTAGAGGAAGAGGAAGCGGAAGCAGAGACGGAGGGTGAGAGGGCCGCCAAGCGCAGTCGCGTGGACTGATCGTCTGCGGCATGCCTCCTTTAACCAAGCTTGCAGACATGCCGAAAACAGGCGAGCTTCTTCCCTGATTCCGATGCAGGGCGTTTCTTTGCTGTGCGACGGTCGTACTCTGAGTTGGAAGTCGCCTGAGTCGGCAGGTCTCCGGCCCTCAACAGCTCGGGATCGCCTGGATTCCGTCGTGAAGAAGGACAGAGAGGCCAGAGGCTTCAGGGTATGTTGGACTTTGCGAGAACACCTTCATGCAAAGCAGCCGTTTACACCGTGTCATGGTCCCGGCGGACTTGTTGTTGTGGTATGCGCGTTAGAAGCAGGATGACGTATTGTGTTAACAAAGCTGTTTGGTCATGCTGCTGGTCCCATACTGGTAGTAAACGAAGAGCCTTGACTGAGCCGTCGTGCCCCGGCCAATTGCAAGGCTTGAGTCGTACTGCAAGCATCGCTGCCTTGCAGTGTCCATGCTGCGAGAGTCGAATCCCTTTACATGCCTTCGCGCGGGTGCGCGAGACCCCAAAAAGCACCGGAAAGCGCTCCCCAAAATCCACATATTGTGCAGCACTCACTGATATTCTGCATTCATGTGAATTCGTAGTTTGCCGAGGAGGCCGTGGCTACTCCCCAGGTCCGTCGGTGTCGCCCTATCGGCGCGGGCCCTGTCTGTTAGTGGTTAGGGTTTATGACTTTCGGATTTTTGGTTTAGCGTTTCGGGAGGATGTAAGAGTGGAGCCGATGTACCGACGATTATTACCCATATCTGCTGTTTGGAAGTGTCCAAAGCCTTCTTCGAGCTGCTGCAGGTCTCGCAGTGTGCTGTAAGAGTGAGGCCGACGACACGCGCTTATCCAGTAAAGGCATTCATAAAGAAGCCTCCCAATACGAAGCACCCCGTAGGGAACCATCATGTGTGGATGCAACGGTCTTTTAGTTGCAATGTGTGAATGGTTGAGTCGCCAAACTCGCTTCAATTCAGTTATTGCCTTGGATGAAAGGCTTGCTGGCTTACTGCAGCAGTGCTTCAGTCTTGCGGCATGGCGACATTCGAGTCCGTGTGGCTGCCGCGCATTCTCCGGATGCTCAGCGGCCCTGCAGCTCTGAAGGCTTTGCGCAGCTGCAGGAGTCTCCAAAAGAGCTTGTGGCCCCAATGCCTCCAGGCAGGCGATGGCTTCTGGATCCTGGAGCAGCTGGAAACGGTCAGCTTGGAAAAGCTCCTTGAAAGGGACGCTGATCTTTGCAACTGCTTCCTTTGGGCCAGGAGCGACATGAAGAACCACAAGATATCTTACACGTCATTTGACGGGGTAGTTGAGATTCACACATGTATGCCAACGGAGTCAAAGAAAGCGGATTCCGACTCAGAGGAATCCAAGCCGCAGCTCGTAGTCCGGAGATTGTCAGACACTTTCAAGGCCATGAATGGAAACGAAAGCTTGGAGTTGACCAGGCGCAGGCTTGCGTTTCCACGGACGATGTCTCAAAAGCTGCCGGAACTTTTCGCTGGTAGTTTGAAGGTAGTAGGGGAGGAGTCGCCAGCTCTCATGGCCATGGGCCTTTGCGGCTGGGAGGTTTCCAAGACTTCTGAGCCATCACCGGGAGATATCCGCTGGTTGCGCTTCTGCTTTCATCGACCGAGGCCAAAAGTGCCTCTGGCAATCCTCCATTTGAGTGGCGAATTTGATTTGCCCGGAGGGGACGGCCGTGGCGAGGTTTGCCTTGGTTACCTGAGCACGGACTTGGACTACGTGGTGTCCATGCGAGATTTTAGTGAATATCCCGGCTACAGGCACTTAGCCTCCAAAGTTTGCACCACATGGGAGGAAGGGCGAGGCCTACTGCACACTTGGGGGCCCCAGCCAGTGGGAAGTCTCAGCGATGAAGGCCGCATTTGCGAATTCCGAACAGGGTTATCGAAACTTGGTTTTCTAAAGGTGTTTGTCTCGATGTTTAAGATATTAGCGGGGTCATGTAGACATCACCGAATAGCAGGCACGAAGATGGAGGAGATCCTGGCGAACATAACGACGCCTGACGGCTGGGAGGTTGAGAGAACCACGATGTACATGGATGAACAGCGGTGCATGATGGGCTCCCCATTTTTCAAGGCTATCTACCAGGATGCCAAGCAATTGCTTGAGTCTTGTGCGAGAGATTCTACTTAACGATGAATGGGAACGGTCTGGCCTAGCGGTCCCGATGTGTGTGTTCTGTGCATTGGCGTAGTCATGCATAGGACGTCACACAAATGTGCAGTATACGGGGTATGCCTGAAAGACGCAAGATGCTCTGTGCGTGAGTTCTGCTTTTCCAGCGCTGGTTCAATCCACTCCGTTTTGGCCTGGTTTGTCATGGGTTGTCTGAAGCGTAACCAACCAGAATCCCAGGCTCCGAAAGGTAGAAGTCCAAAAGCCGACATGATCTCCAGCTCTGACCCAGGTAGCCTTGATCGCCTTAACCCTCAAAGCCTAAGCCCCGAAACTCCACATCTTTAGCCTTGAACTCCACATCCGCAACCCTGAGCCCAATGGCCGATACCCTAAATCCCAAAACCCACATCCACGAACCCTAAAACCTAATGCCTGGTCCTTGCTAAGTAGGAGGGAAAAATGCCTGGTCCGTCCGCAGGAAACCTAATGCGAGAGGGTACAAAGCCCTGAGCCGCAACAAGCAGTGCCGTCAGCAGCTTGCTGGCATTCGGCATTCTCGTTTTAGGCGACCGGCGGGCCCAGGAAGCCGCAGCCGCGAGCGCACGCCGTCCCCAGGGTGTGCCGGCCGCAAATGATGCCGGTCAATATATTGAATTATTCTAATGCAGTCTCTTATGTTATAAGTTATATTGTTTATCGGATAATACAGGGACACGTGAATTCGGGAATATATAGGATCCCTTATTTGAGGGATTCTAGGGTTGAAGCATCCCATTAGTTCAGTTCAGGTTCGACACAAAGTTCCCCCATATTCTTAAACTCTCAGATCTCGCAATTTTGCATTTCTCCATATTGTCAAAGTTTCCTTAGAATCCAATAGAAAGTGATCATAGGTGACATGCGCTGAAGATGCAATCGCCCTACATGCAATGCAAACAATTACTGATGCGAGCGAGCAACCATGCAGGTAGGTCGGTCGGTCGGCCGGTATGTTGTATGTCGGTACGCAGGTATGTGGGTACGTATGTGTGAGTCTGTATGTAGGTAGCTTAGGTAGGTATGTATTTATGCATATCAGGTCTTTATCTACCTAGACATCTCATGACATTGGGCTTCGTCTCAGGGCTGTTCCCAGTGTGATCAAGGTGAAAAAACGGGTCAAGAACGAGGCCACAAGGCTTAATTCGTCGTGATATTGGCCAATCTGCACGAATTTGTTGTATTTAAACTCCTGGTGGCCTAGTGGAAGCTGTGCGCTTGATTTGAGGCGTTGAGTATGCGAAACTTATCTTGTAGAGTCCATGCCCTCACTCTTGGGATGGCTTTTGCGAAGCTCTAGGCGTTGAGCCGAAGGCTTGTTGGAGCAATGAGAGAGCGGCGGGTCTCTGCGGGACGTTTCTCACTTGTGACTGCCCGTTCCGTTGCTGGCATCCCACTCCTTGGCTTGGGCTCGAGGTATTCTCAACAGGATTAAAGATGCAATCAAAATCAACGTTCTTGGCATGAGGAGCGGATGAGGGCGTGAAATTCACTTCATTCGTTTCGGTTTTTGGTGGAACCCAGGTCCCAGCGCCGTGTGGCGCCACCCACTGCTGTCAACGGCAGAGGTGCAGTGTTGACGGTAGGAAATGGGGGTGCGGGTTTAGGGCACCCGTGCCCGAGTAGAGACGCACGGAGGCAATCCCAATAGCCGCAGCCTACATACAGTTGTTACAGGGTTTGAAGACAATCAGCCCACCCCCCGGAAGGCAGAAGGACTCGATCAAAATCCCCTCCTCCGCCATGGGAAAGGTGCCTCAGCACTCTCCTTGAGGGAGCGCGGCCGAGCCCCCAGCAGTAGGTTTCTGAGCCAGATTCGAAGTTACGTCAGAGAGCGAAATAACTTGCAGAAAGTCATCTCCCAAATAGGCTTTATTTTGTGGACATATCGCCAGAAGCAAGCAAGCCAAATTCGAGCTCTCAGAGACCCATTCCGAAAGCCTTGATCAGCTAGGGCACACAGTCGTCGCCTGCATGTTTTTTGCATTCCATGAGTCGCGCTATGTCACGCTGTGGGTGTTTCTGTATGTTTCTGTTGCACCTTGAGCAGACGCAACAAGCTTTACACCTTCATGCATGAGCTGGACATGTGACATGTTCACATGCCGTGACTATGCCGCATGCATCAACGCCCTACAGGCACCACACATCGTGAGACGAACGCGCGGTGCAGTTCAACTTGCAGTTTCGGGGTTCGGGTTGATGCTTCTAAATCTGCGGCTTGGGCAGACATGTTAGTCGAGCATTTGCTCGAACGTGTGCTGCTGGCGCGCTGGTTCTGCGTACACGACTTGCGCAACATGGACAGGCCCCGACGAGAGCTAACTACGAAGATGTGTCCAAAGTGCCGCTGCATCCTGCTTGCCTTAACTGCATAGTTCGAGAACTGCAGTCAAACCTCCACCCCGTCGAACCTAGAACAACCCCAAGATTCCTCACAGCCATAAGTCTAGCCGACGTCCAAGGGGGAGACCCTGGCGCCGGCGTGGGACCGAAGCCCCCTTCCAGCCGGTACGGAGGCGGGTTTAGGGTGCAGGGTTGTGAGGGGTTTGCACAGCTGTAAGGAGTGCCAGCTGCAAAAAAGGATTTAGGTTTGTGGTCAAGAAACGGGCTTCGTAAGGTTCAGCGTGTTGGTTGTCAGTACAATGTAGAAGGCATCTTCCCTGCTTTTTGTTCATGCTGCATAGCTCTGCACGGCAGCGCTGAGTGGTCACTCTACGATTCTACGAGTCGGATCGCAAGCGGGTTTACAAGAGCAATCCGGGCTAGACTAGCTGGCTACGCACTCCGGAACATGTTTCTCCTCCTGGCTGGGTCTTTTGGCCAGGCTTCATTGAAAAGCGTTCTTCGACAGAAGCCCACAAAATTTTGCGGACCCTAGTATAGATCCTGATGAGCCAGTGTGTTTGCAGTGTGTATTCTAAGGAGCCCGAACACAGGCGCCACAAGCGCACCTCAGCCTCCAGGCACAGTGCGGCCGCCCCCCGCCGCACCCGAGGCGCCTCGGCAGAGAAGAGGAAGCCGACCCCTAAATCATGGTTCTTGGGGAGGGATGTGATCAAAAAATGGCAGTAATACAGTACTGACAATCCGGTACCCAACGTGCAAGTCGACAAATTAGGTAGCCAAGTACTTCTACATGCGCATGGTGACGCTAGATTTTCGTGATGTTGATGGGCTCCTCAGTCTAGACCAACAAGTCAAGCTTCGGTCATCGCCACCATCTTCTGCAGCCTGAGAAGCTTAATGATCTTCTGCCGCTGCTGCCGCCGTTATGGTGGTGACGGTGATGACGCCGATGCAGCGACGATGCCGTCGCTGTCGCTGATGCGGCTGCCGATGAATCAAGATGGCTATGCTGAGAATGCCACAGTAATCTCCTAACTGCTGGGGCTGAGTTCCTCGGGTTAGGAGCGTCAGGTACAGGCTCAGCACAGCTAGGTGTCAGGCTTGAACACGCAGGTTTTAGGGTTTGGGCTTTGCAACAGCCGACATCTCCTATTTGTTGTTCCGTGCCTTATGTTTGCTACAGCTGTGTGACCCGCAGTGTTCAATGGTTAGCGCCATGCGAGACCTTAGCATGCTTTTGGGTGGTCTACGGTCTTAGGCTCTTATGTTCTACTCTGGTATAGTTTTTCTTTGTTTGCCATGTCTGGTGAAGCCACATGTTGTAGTTGGACCTCTTCGCCTGAATCCGTTCCTGCCTTAGGCGAGTCCGCGAGCCGAAACCCCAAATGCTCAACCTGGCACTCCGAAACTTTTGTCAGGTGCCGAATGCGCGGCCACATCAGCACGGGCCTGAAGAGATATCTTGAAAGATGGAAGACCGAAGCCATCGATTCCCAGGACCTCAAATTTAGAAACGCTTTTCGAACCATCCAGACGTCAGTGACGGGATTACGTTAAGTTTGTGAGCCCCTAGGAACATTCGAACCCGAGATCCTGAGCATCTGTCTCTTGGAGGGACTGACAACAGACAGATGGCAACATTGCTTGACTCGAGTTCTCACGGACATGTTCTCTCAGCTCCATGACGCCACTCAGCCAAAAGAGGCTTCGCATCCCTCAAACAGTGACTACACATTCCTCCGAGTGTTCCTCCTTCCCTGCCCCAGGGCCCTCAAGCCCACTGGCACCATCGTGGTAAGTGTTTTGCAAAAGCCATGGCAGCAGCCCCGTTGAGGCTTTTTTGACATGTTTGGAAACACAACCCCGAGAGAAAGCCTTGATAGTATCACTCTACTCCCTACAAAACAGCTTTAAATCAAAAGCTAAGAACTCAATGATGTTTGAGACCTCTGTCGGGACAAGCCTAGGGCCTAAGAGAAGACGTGTTTCCACCAACCGCGAGGCCGGGAAGCCTCTTCGGCTTGGCTGCAGACCTGGGCCTCGGAGGCAGCGGCGCAGCGGCAGCAAGGAGAGAGGAGAGAGAATTTACAATAAAGTCCCTAAACGTCGGGGGGAGGGGGGTGGGCGGGGGTAGGAAGGACGTTGTCTCAGGAGTCTCTGTGAGGGTCTTGGATATTAGCGGTTTCAGGGGTAGCGTTTCTTATCTCTGTTCTGGTTGAGTAAGAGATTTGGTGTTTGGTTATGCATTTATTTGTTTTTGTTGAGACGGGTATTCGGTGGTTTTAGGATTTCTGGGGCTAGGGGCTTAGGGCGTGAAGTGCTAGAACTGAGCCCAGTAGCAAAAAGTAAGTTTACCAAATGGCGGAGTCGGAGGGAGATGTCCGGGGCGAGAGGGAGGCAGAGAAAAAAGGAGCGACGACGGGAAGCGAGGATGATGCACGACTTTTCCTGTCGAAAATGTAAAGTGGCGGCAACATCAATGCCGACTTACGGCGCGGCTGTCACCACGACAACGGCCAAGCACCAGCACTGCCACCCGAGAACGATGCCGACTACAGACCACGACGACTGCTTCCACTGTAGACACTGTAGAGCCGTTGCTACGAGCCCAGAACTGGGCCCATAAACCCCTCACATCCCCAACCCCAAAGCAGTAATTACGACCATAGAGAGCGCAGGTGCCCCGACCCCGCCAGAGGAAGCCGAGGCCAGCGGAGGAGTTGCAGTTGCGGTTTCGATTTTGTTGAGATTGGAGGTTTGTGGTTTTAGGAAGGAGGCCTGGCTGCGAAAGGACGTAGGCTCGGCAGGCCAGGATGTAGGCGGGCTGCAGGAACTTCAGGGGGTTGGGAGAGGATTTGGCTTGGGGTTTTGAGCCCTTGCCCAGGGCCTGAATTAGGAGTTCTTTTGGAGTTTGGGGCTCCGAGCCTGCAGTGTTCCACGTGGCCTCAGGGCCTCAGGGCTTCGAGTTGAGAATGGAAGAGAGTGCGTAGATTGGCCTTGGCAATCAGGAGTCAACATGGGTCGAAGGTTCCACGGAATGCAGCCGGCCTTTGTTTCTCTGTCACTGTCACTTCGGCATGGCAGCTTGTTAATTGCCTGCAAACTTCCCTTAGCGTAAGGCAGCATGGGATATGAAAGCTGGATGTCTTCTAGTTCGCGCAAGTTTCGTATTGTGCGTTTTCTGTGTTTTTTCTTGTGCAATCTTGGGGACTGCCACCTACAGCAGACCCAATCGACAACTGTGAGAAGGCTCAGTTTCCTACACCGACCATTTGGCTGCATTCAGAGCGGTTGAACCCAGAAAGGACTCGCGGCCGTCCCTAGACTTCTGAAGCCTCCCCCATGCAAGCCCCACACGGCTCCATGCCTAATAAGCGCACGATCCACCAGGCCTGCGACATTGATGCTCGCCTACAGGCGCTTCAGTCTTTCTTGAAGCAGACGAAAAACATAGCCGCTTGAGCCGAAAGAGCTCGATCCGACCCCCTCATACCTACTGTGAAGCTATCTACGTAACAGGGCATTTGGGGTTCTGTTTCTTCGTGCAATCGATCTTACCATCGTGAGCTGCTTGGGCCGGAAGAGTCGACTGGAGGCTTGCGGTGTTTCACAGCATCCAATTAAACCCGGAGGCTGTTCCAGACCAAGGCCTGCGAATGAATACACTAGACGATAGTACAGCATCATGTATCTGGAACATCCTCCAAGTAGAAGAGACTTCCACCTCTGAGGACAGCCTAGACCCTACCTGGTGCTGCTGGACCCTCTAGAAGCAACGAGAGAGAGAGAGAGAGAGAGAGAGAGAGAGGGAGGCGATAAGCGCGCTATGGATGTCCACAACCCTCCACCATAACCCTGGCGAAAGAAAGAGTCAGCGAGAGAGTTTCGCATTTTAGACTCCTGGATTCACGGGTCGAAAGCTGAAGGAACAACAGCATTTTCACATGACGTGTATCAGCTTGCAGCAGCCATCTGTTCTTCCTTAACTCGCTTTTCACACCACAACACAGCCCTTCAGGCCGGGACCTAACCAGTCCCTCATGCCCGGGAGAAGAAGAAGCCCTACGATCAAGATCATAAACTCTTCGTACCTTCAATGCGAGAGGCGATGCCACAGAAAACTGTAGCCCGTCCTCAGAGTTGGCGGCTCTCGCAGCCTCTGCCGTGGAAGGATCTGTTCTGGGATGGGATCCTGTTGATGCCTCGCATTCCGAGCCACAGCCATAGATCATGACCGTAGTCCTCGAGGGTTATATACCTACTCCGCACTATGCTCCACCTCTCGCTTCAGCCCTTCCCAGAATCTCTGGCTCGAAGCAAGAGCCGCCGGGAATGCAAAGAAGCAGATCTGCAGCTGTCAGTGACAGAGGTTGCCGCTGTTGAAAGTTACCATGACCCCACTGTAGCAGCCAGTAGCAAAGGCATCGTTTCCTCATCCTTCCCGTTCGTCCGCTGCGATACTAAACCCGGTGTTTGCTGGAAGGAACCAGAGATTTGCAACGTAGTCGCTGGTAGTCCAGTTATGGAATTCTAGGCTCAAGGTTGAGGCTGGCGGCTGGCATCTGAATTGAGGGGCTGTAACCCCAAAGACGCACTCGAAGTTGCGGTTTCTGCAACCCCCTTGCTGACAGAAGCAGGCTGCCTGCATGTCAGAGCTATGCGCTGCAGACGCGAAAAGAGTGCGAGTGGGAATGTTGAGAATTTCCTGAGATAGCAGTAGTGAAGACTTGAGGGCAGCCTAGCTTGCATGGTGTGTGTGAGAGAGTCGAAACCCTTAGAAGCTCTTTTGTCCTGTGGCCCGCTTGATCCAGAAATCCTTGGTCCTGAAGCCGGCCAAAAGCAGGATCCATCAAGCTCTAAACCCTTGTCTCAGACGAGTTTCCCTGCGGTGCGACTTGGTCAGCTGGGTGGGTGGGAAAAATGCCTTGCGAGAGTCCAAATGCCTAAAAATCATTTGCTTTTTGGTCAGGACCCTCAAGCTTGTAAAGAGCGAAAAAGGGACGTTCAAAAAAACAGAAGCACTTTTTCAATTCCCGTCCCCAAGACGTGATCCATGCTTGGTTTGGGATGTTGTAATGACCTTCGATATGCAAGAAGATGAATCCGTCGGCCCACGCCTCAAAGTCCCATGCCGGGAGCCTCTCCACTGTAACGCGCGTCGTGCAGCACTGGTCTTCACGCGCCCTACCGACCTGTGCTCGCATCGCCTTTTTTTCGGATGAGATGCCCAAAGCTGGTATTTGCACGGTGTCGTGCTTGTTGTACAGCTTTGATTCCAAGGCCAAGAGGGGCATTGTCTGGTGCGCCTTTTGGGCTCTTGCTCCTGATACGGAGCTCAAGTCGTGGTTAGCGGCCCCGAGATGCAGCAGTTCTCCAGCAAGTTGCGATGCCATCGCCTGGCAAAGTTCCGCCTGAAACCGCAGTGCATTATTGACAGACGCGTCACCACATCTGAAATGCGTTAGATCCACCCTGTGCCGAGCGACGGCCTGCAGCTGACCGGAGGGCTGGAGGCTGTAACAACGTCTGACGTGCACGAGCCATCTCTGTTTGCTACAGCAACGCTCTGTTTCACGAAAGACAACCACGACAGGTGTGTTTACAGTGGGTTTGCTACGTACGACCTGTGCTTGGTGCTGCAGCCGCTCCTCAGCATCAATGTCGACGCGCAAGGCGCCAGATGGAGCCGTAGAGGGCGCGATGGAGCCGCGACGCCTCAAAGTGCTGGTGTAACCCGGCCGAGAGTGCAATTTTGAAGTCTTGGGGAGCTCCTATCACCCGCTCAAAGCTAATGACTCAGGTCAACATTGGGGATTGCTTGCTTCACTCCTCTGTGACATACGATCGCAGAGGATTTACCGCTTTGCAATCTTCACACTGGGGATTTCTGAAGGTGTGGGCCCCGATTGCTCTCGTAGTCGGCTCCGTTATGTAAGGATGCCCGTATGCGGTGGCCGCTAGCCGTCATATTGAGAACTCTTTCATGAACCCTGACGCATAAAACTCGGCGACAACCGAAAATGCCTTGATAAATTCTTGCAATAAGCCCAAGCCAAATTTTCCGTCCAAACCTGAAGCCACAAGCCCCCGAAAACCATCGACAACTTAACCCCCCAAGTCATAGTATCCTAAACCCCAAGCACCGAAACCCCACATTCTATTCCCGAACTTACCCTGCAATGCGGGCTTCGTCCTTACTAGGTCCTTTACGTAAGGTTCCCGTAGCCAAGGTGGTTCGTCGGCAGCCGCGGGGATGTGCTGCCAGGTGTGGAGCTCTGCAGAGCGTTGAACGATCGGGGCCACGAGGCCTGGCTATCTTCTCTGAGCTTAGAGGGCTCGCTGTGTCAGCGCTTTTGGGTTTAGCCTTCGGGGTGAGGGATTCGTTTTTGTGTCGCAGCCACCAAAGACCGCGCTCGAGCAGCCAAGCTTGCTGCAGACAGTCCTTCTGCAGCACAGCCGCCACGCACATAGGGTAAAGATATGAAATGCAAAACCCGGAATCCTAAGGTCCAAAACAAGTAAAGAGATACATACCTGCTTAGCTTCTCAGGCCGCCATGGGGGTCGCGCCGGGGCCAGAGGAGTGCATCCGCGCGCGACCGGGCTTCAGACTTGGGACCGGATGTTCTGGTGACTGGGGTTTAGTGCTCAGGATGGCTTACTATGGTTTGAGGACCACGTGCATATTGAAACCTCTTCAAACAGATATCATGACCCTCAGCAGGTTATGTTGGTGCTTTGTAGTGGCGCCTCCGATCACTGGCGAACCTATTGCATTGCACCTACAGCGGCTCCTAAGCCCGCCGAAGTTGTAGAGTCCCCGAGTCCAAAGCCAGAAAGAGAAGCAAGCGACACACCTTGGCCCAAACAAAAATCCCAAGATCATGCCTGGGACGCCGGAGAAGAATGCGCCGTGAACCGCCGGAGATCCCACGACTGTGCTTGAACACAGAGATGCACCGCTCCAAGGTACGGGGTTCGCTGCATTACTTTGGGCGCGACTCCTTTCAAGCTGCGAGATGAGACGAACATCATGTCGGACGAGGAGACTTCGGATGTGAGCTCCCCCGTCAGAAGCCGAATGCTGAACCAGGAAGTGGCGATCTTCCGGCGCTCGATGAATCCTCGCGAGTACCTGGAGCTGGAGAAGAAGTACAGCCTCTCGTGGAACTTGGATGAACCTTGCTTTGCAGTGCGCAGTTCCTTCAGAGCCTTGGTCCCGGGGTCTTGCGTTTGCTCTTCGAATCTGTTCCTTCTTTCTTTCATGTGTCTTTTTTTTTTCTCTCTCTCTCTCTCTCTAATGTGTTCGTGACACTCTCTCTTTCTCTCCCGCATTGCCTGTCACATGTTCTTGTCCTGGCTCTTTGCGAAAACCACCACAACATGACATCTAGACTAGACCCCCATAACCTTCGAAGTGCGGTATGCTTTTCGTCCTCTTGTTCACAGAAGACTCTCGCATAAGACCGCGTGAAACTGTTCGGCTGGGCTGGAGCGGGGCTTCTGTAACTTCTCCAGGACGCGCTGCCCGATGCTCTCCGTGCATGCCGCGACTTGATGCAGCAGGAGAGTGGGCAGAAAGCCGCATTGGGCTAGACTGAGCCCTGAGCCATAAACCATGTCCCCAGGAGCACTTTGATGCCATCGCCTGCTCCGTCATCACAGCGGCGGACGCTCGGCGCAGTCTGCATTCCCTGATGATGGGGCTTGGCAGCCCAGGAACTTCTCTGTTGCTCTTTTTGGACATGCATTCTTGAGGCTTCGGTCCGCTTGTTGAAGATGTTCCCGCACCTGCGCATCATCCGCACGGGTTACTCGTTTGCCTCCTTCGCTCCTCCGACGCGAGCGTTTCCGCCAGCTGGCTATGCGGACTCTCCCCACTGCTATGGCAGCTGAGCAGCACGATCGGAATTGAAGTGTTGAGGTTTCATCAATCCCGGCTTGACTTGTGAGACTGTGCTTGCATGATCCCTCAAAAGTCCAGGCTTCTTCAACAAGCTGAAGCACTATCACTTTCTCTTCTTTCGGTTCTTGCCCTTCATCCTGAATGCATCTCACGTGAAGCCGCTTGATCAAGATCGATTGAAAAGACAGAAGTGGAGGCAAAAGAAATGTGGCAAGACTCACTATCGTGATGCTACAAGCTGCTACAAGCAACGCAAGCCGTTTATAACTACCACCATCCGGTAAGCATACGCTGCTCCTGCTACTGCCGCTCCTGCTCCTGATGCTCTGCTACTGCCACTATTCAGTTGCGATTACTGCTGCTACCACCACTGCTGCGGCACGAACTTGGGAGCAATACAGTGGCTATGACTGCAGGAAAGCGATGCTTGTCAACATTGGCATTAGTTGCCGTTATGGGAGCTTGCAGAATCCAGCCTTTCGTGAATGTAGCGAGAGCAACAAGAAGACTTCCAACTGGAGCACCCGAAGAAATGCGAGGCGCGAGCAGGAGCGGGTGCTGGAGATTGAGGGTGTGAACCATGATATGGGCTTCGGTTTGCCACTTGGACTCGAAGATTGGTTTCGGTCGTCAGGAAAGGAGGGGGGGCCCCAGAAGAACCACCAAACGACAATCTCGAGGTTAGAGAGAGGATGTCGGTGCAAGCTCAGGTTCCCCAATGGCCAGATGGGAGTTTTAGAAGATACTGCAAGGGCTTGCAGCAGGAACCCCAATAGAAGCTCGAAGCTCTCAGTGGCAGGATCCTGGATTTCGAATCTTTGAGTAAGTCTTAAGACTTCAAAAAACTGCCAGAAAGAGTGAGGGGTCTCTTTGCCTGTTAAGCAGGGTTCGCTGGTGCTCTAAACCCTCACCCTTGGGCTTTTCGGGTGCTACTCAGTCACGCAGACGGAAAAAGGAGTTCAACACAACCCAAACCATGCAGGAGGCAACCCATATCAGCCCCAAACCCCTGGATTGTCCGAGTGTGAGCCCCGAAAGCCCAAAAAGCACCCGAGCTCCTTGAGCTTCTGACGCGGCCCAGCAAGGTTCACGCAAATCGCACAGGTGCCGGAGCTCGGACCCGCGGCCGTCAGTCAAAGGCAGTGTTTTTGGCGTTTCTGAGCGGAAGGGACGGTTTAGGGCTTATCAGGTTGATGGTTGTGGGGCCTTTTGAAAGGCGAAAGGGTCATCAAGTAAAGGGTTCTTCGCCTCTTCTGACCGGATCGAGACGCGGACGATTGTGTACGGAGGGGGTGCAGCGGGCATGGCGCAAAGGCGTAAGAGTTGTTTCGTTCTTTTTTCTATCAGTGACACGGAGAGACTGCTAGGATTTAGTGTTCCTAGATCCTGGGTCCTAATGCGTGGTGTGACAAAGGGCTTCGTCAGACAGTTGGTGAGCGCATGTTCCCTCGGTGATCCTGGTTCTCTTGATCGCCTTCCGCTAATCCTAGAGCCTCGAGAGCTTGAGATTAGAGACGAGAGCCGAATAATGGTATTCAGTGTCTTGTTGCATATCTCAACACTGCCTGGTGCTTGATGCGCATGGATGCGCCTGACCTTGGCGCGAAAAAGAGGCATCCTGTTAATGATGCGCCGAGGACTTTGGAGCAAAGAGCTGCAACCGCCGCCGAGCGATTTTCCACCGAGCCACACCGTGACGGGTTGCATCTTCACTCCGAAGTTGGAGGCAGCGCAACGATGCCGCTGAATGCCCTCTTGTTGCTGTTCTCATACAAACAATAACAAAGCTGTTCTGCTCATCATGTTCTCGCTGCTGTCGTGCTCGTTCTTGAGCCTGCGAAGTGCGCGGGTGCTTCTGGTTGCGCGGAGGGTTCACGCCATGTCAGCAACCATCGTCAGATGAGCATGGCCCTCGTATTTAAGTCGTAAGGCTGTTGCTCGTCGAATGCCGCTGCCCCTGAAGGACTGGAAGCCTTCCGAAGCCCTGGACGCTTTCATGCAGAGGAGGGACGCCCAAGGCCGCAAGCCGGCTGTGATCACCTTCGGATGCTCGGCCATGCGGGTCCAGGGGCCTCCACACGCATGACATGTTTTTCGGATAGTAGCGCAGCTACGCATCATTTGGGTCTTCGGTAAAGTCATTTTTTTTGTCGGCTCGTTTGTTTGATCGCTCTCCGATCTGTGCGGTACTTGGCGGTTTCACGGCTTCGTGGCAAAGATCCCGGCTTCGTGCCTGGGGGCTGAAGGAAAAATGACACAAAATAGTAGGACGCGGAATGCAAGGCCAGGCCCTAATAACGATCCAAGTGAGGGTTTAAACATAGGTTGGGTTGCAAATGAGGGGGCTATAGCGGCCCAAAACATTTGAGAGTTCCGCTCGGTCATGTTTCTAATGAGGGTACTTAGGTATCATGCTTTCACGGTCCAGGGCGAGAACGAGGTTTCCGATTCTAAGATGGGCAGCACGTAGAACTAGCGGAAAGACATGAGGATGAACAGCGTGCGAGTTCTGTTGGAATGGATACGCGCCTGCGTGGTGCCCACGCAAAAGATGTGCATCTGAATGGCTTTCTGCGATTTGGATCTGTAGGGATGGTCGCTGCGTAGAAGACCCTTGACGATGGCACGGCCGAGTAGGGATAGACTCCGAGGATTCTGGAGGCGGTGCGTATGTAAAGCCAGCAGGTCGCACGTTACACGTTTATGTGTTACAGTGTGGAAGGCTGCGGCAGACATTGCACTACGCACAGCAATCATGCCCTTTTGTCAGACAGATCAAGGTCCACAGACTACTTGCAAGTCAAGGGTTGATTAAACCTTGAAAGAACTCGAGAAGCTTAGAGATGTGATGAGGATGGGTAGGTGTGAGAGATTCAGTATTTGGTTATTGAATACAGATGTACTTCAGAATCGGACAGTACTGAAATGGCGACTGAAAGGGTGACGGAGTGATAGACTAGTGCGCTAATGGCTAATGCTTAATGGAGCACTCGAGTAATGGCCACGTGGGAGTCCACTCGAGGTTGCATCGGTGGCGCTGCAGTGTAGCAGAGAACTGGAAGAGGGAGATCTAGTTTCGGGAGTGAGGACGCCATGGAGTAATGAGTAATGCAGAGGTAGCAAGACGAGAATGGAGTAAGGCAGTACTATCGAAGGGCAACCGTGCCTCACAGCGACAGAGGCACGGTAACATAGCGACATCATGACAGTATCATCGTTGATTTGGACCACATTGCACTGAAGTGGATGTCTCGACCAGTAGCGAGGATCCATGATGTCGATGGGCATCGAAAAGGTGCAGGACAGTACCCTACAAGCTCTTCAGAAGATGGGCATGAACGTTGTGAACTTCGTCTCGAAAGCGCCGAAGAAGAAGGAGAACAGCGAGTTTACTTTTACTGTCTCCTCTGCTGGCCAAGAAGCAGGAGCTGGCGTCTTTGAGGTCGTCTCTCGACTCAGAATTCCATTCTTAGAAGGCGTCTATTAAGAGAATTATATTTACCTGGAGCGCACAATGTATATCCATGTTGATTGCTTCAGACAGCACCCACACTCCGCCCAGGTCTCGCGTCAGTCAATGTAAAAACTGTCTTACGGCCTTCAACTTTAAGTCCTTGCGCAGTCCCAGGACTATGCCCCCTTTGACTGGCTGCTGCCTTTGGCCAGCGTGGTGGTCTGCCACGGCGGCGCAGGAACGACCTTTCGTTCCCTTTGGGCGGGCGTGCCCGTCGTCGTATGTGTCTGGCTCTCACAGCCAGAAAGTTGCTTTTAAATTTTTGTTGGTTCGTTATCTAGCAGGGGTCGGCGCTTCGGTCTTGTTGCTTGTAGCTTTGCTGGGATGGCAGGCCCAGTGATCTCCCCGCTGGTGGCCGATCAGTACGGGCACGGCGAGTTCTTGGAGCGCAAGGGCTTGGGCAGCATGATCGAGCCCACGGTGCCCAGCGTTTCAGAGTGTCAGGTGGCCATTGAGCGGGCCTTAGGTTGCACAGAGAAGTGCATGGAGACCGGCATCCGGATGCAGAAGGAGGATGGGGCTGCTGAAGCGGCCGCCGCCGTGGAACGCTCAGTGCTTCAGTTCAAGGCTAAGCCTGCAGAGTCCCGCAGCGGTTGCTGTGTGTCTTAGATTGTCTTAGTGTCCCAGTCGGTTCGGGCCGCACCATTTTCCGAACGTCGAAAGTCGTCGCGCTGCGCGTGCTGTCACTCGACGCAAGAGCCGCGGTGTGTGTCGAGGGCACCCTGCGACGTTTTAAGCCGCAGCAAGGAGAGTTTGCAAGTGGCCGTTATGCATCTCACTCAATGTAATCGCATCCGAACGACAGGCAAACTTTCGGCGAAGCTGCGAATTGCTTCGTGTTTTTGCTCCAGTGCATTGGCCCTCGGAAAAACCAAGGCTCGGCCACTCAGTTAGATCATGGCCTCGGGCGCTCCTTCCAAATCGATGCTTGCACCTTTGTTCTGGCTCAGACAGCAGGAAGCAGCTTCAGAAGTTTGCCCCCCCAATGCAGAGCTCAAAACCTTTTGCTCCAAAGCGAAAACTGGCTGCGGCGAAGGCTCCAAAAGACGCTGCAGCCAACGTCGCGACTACTCCGGAATGGTAAGCCCGAAGCCCTCGAGCCAGCACTTGAAACAGAAACCCAGCCACCTCAGGCAAAAAGCGGACAGACGTGAGAGTTTTTGTTTGTAGGAGACCGGAAGATATACCCGTACCCGAAACACAAGACTCTTTATTCGAGTAATTTCGATTGAACTTCCACGCTATAAGAGTTCTAGGATCCTAATAAACGACACTCACATAACAAATGCGCACTCTCTACACAAACCCTCCCACAATATAGTCCCCATATATAGAGTCTATACCACAACATAATCCCAAAAACCCTTATTCTACTTACCAAATCATATATTCCCCATATATGTCCCTCTATCTCTCTACCATAACACACCAAGAAAGACTAAATCCCAGTACTTGCTATTCTCCACCGCTCCGCAACACACCCCGGAAACCCTACTCTAAGTGGCGAAATCCCTCAAGATCTGCCCCGAGCCCGACCATGGCGGCTTCTCCTGGCGGCCGCTAGCTCTGAAAAAGGTTCACAGAGATGAGGAGGCACCCCGATGTCCGGTTTCTTGTTGTGGGTTTGTAGGATTTTTTCGGGTTTGTTCCAGAACTTTAGGGCCTTTAGGGTATTTGTAGAACTTCAGGCTTCAAGGAATTCGACGGGTTCGGGATTTACGCAGGGGCGAAGTTCCCGGGCCGCTAGCGCCCTGCGTAGAAGGCACTCAACCCCAAGACCGAGTTGAAATATCATACTATGTTATAATAAATAAGTTTCTAGTTGTTCTAGTTGTTTTTGCCATTTGCTGTTGCAGTACTTTGGGGTTACGTTTTCAATCTCTTTCTGGCATCCCGGCCGGGGCTTATCGCCGACGGCGCGGGGCCGTCTTGGATCACAGCAATGTCGGCAAGAAAGCGAAACGAACCCGAACAGGAAGTGGGCTGTCATGAGCAGTGGTGAAGGCATTTTTGTGGGATTGTCTTGGCCCGAATGCAATATCATGTTACTCTAAAGCAGCATGAGCGGCACAAGCCCCAAATTTACGCACCAACTGTTTCCATACTGACTTCCAGACGTTTGTAGCGTTGGCGCAAGGCGCGCAAGGACGTGCAAGAGCGTTGCGATAGATAGGTTTCCGTGCAATCCCCACATCAATCCAGCACCCCCCATTGGTAGCGCAGGTGCTCTTTGACCCTGCCCTACAGAAACCCGAAGCGAGGCTCTGCTCAGTAATGCCCTGAGAAGGCCCTCCTCCTTCTCTATGGTGGAGTCGGGACCCCGCCTAGGGCACGTTTGCCAGGACGGGCTGGGGGCGTTGCTTTTTGTCACAGCAAGAAGTGTCGGTTGCTTCGTTTCCCGGTCCGCATTTGATTGGATGCGTGGATGCAGCATGTGTGCTGCCTGCCCTGATTCGCAGCGCACGCGTTGCACGTAAGAAGGGTAAGAGAAAGTATTTCCGAAGCTAGAACATACTAGAATCACTTCGAGGTGCTTTCGGCATGATGCTGTAATCGGGCTTACAGCGCACTTCCCATTAAAGCAGCCCCGAAGTCCAAGGCCTAAGAGGCTCGATAAGTCCCTGGTCCCAGGTAGGGAGAAAGCCGAGAGCACCTGCGCTCCTCAGGTGGTTCTTTTCTCGCTTGCTGGCTTCGGCTTGCTGATTGCCCTCATCGTGGCCAGCAGCCCGCAGCTAGGGCGGCAACTTTTCAGCGCCACTCACGGTATCTCACGGTGCAGCCTCTTCGGTTGTTGCGGGAGGTGTATCACAGGAAACGAGACTAGACAGACACATAGGAATCGCAGGCTTTTGCTTTTATTTCTTCGTTGCACTGGGTCGAGCTTCCCAAGGTTGAAGAAACCAGGTGATTGCTCAAACTGTGGAGATATGCAGATGTGCATATCAATAGCGGGATTGAGGCCCGAACTCTCGAATTGTTAAGGGGCTTTGGGCTATCAACCTACCGAAAACACTACTTTCAAGCCGCGTGTTCGTTAAACTTTCCGAAAACGGAGCACAGCTTGTCAATGTTTCGCTGAACAAGCGCAGCTGCCAAAGATTGCAGAGGATCCGCCTGCTATTTCTATGCTAACTTCTGTGTTCGGTATGCTTCTCTGTCACAAGCCACGTATGCAGGGAGTGCTTGGCTGCCACGAGCCAAGCGTCCCTCTGCTCACTGTTGCGTGACGTCCAGGATTGCTCCTGTTCAAGCAAGACGCACCATGTTCCAAGCCCCCCGCCCAAGGAACAGCTAGAAGTCCGAAGAGAAATCCGATCATGAACCCCAACAACATCCAGCGGCCCAATAAAAGAATTGAAAGCAGAAGCATCAAGCCGCAGGCGAAGTCCGAAAAGCCTGAACAACATCCAAAGGCACAAAGCCAAGAACTCCCCACACACCAGGCTCTGTCACTAAACGCATCCAAAAGCCGACAAGAAAGCAATCCGTAGGACGATGAGTGCCAGGCCCGAGGACAACCCCCGGTCCGCAGACACTGTGGGAAGTCCGCGGCTAAGAACTCAGGCGGCGCGGGCGCCCCTGGCCTCCTGGCACCAGTTTACGTCGGGGTCGGGGTTCAGCGCTTCATTTAAGGTTGTGTTTCGTCTTACTCCTTGGCCTTGGGTGTTCTGCAGGCTTTGGGCTTTCACGCTTCTCAGGGCTTATAAGGCTTCGCGAGTGCTTTTTGTTGATCAGGTTTTGGGGCCTTGGACTTTTGTGATCGTTTGCAAAGTTTCTGGGGTGTCCTGTCGGTCTTTGCCTGTGAGGAACAAAGGCGTCTTCTGCGAGCGTCGTCTCATTCAGGATCAGAGGTTCGGGAATGAACAGAGCAACCTGGAGAACAGGCAATTGCAAGGGCTACCGATGGCACTGACGGGGTTCGAGCTATGAGAAATCCCGGTACACCTCACCTTGAGAAAGCCGCGAGTTCCCCAACAGCCCCAACGCATATCATACCCTAAACCTGTAGCAAACCCTATACTGCCTACACCCATTATCATGTTGTCTCGCCGAGTTGTCCTTGCCGAACTTCTCGGTGATCCTGCCGTCCGGGAAGGTGCCAGATGAGTTCCAGTTCCTGGGCCAAGGGGCCTGCATCAACCAGAGCCTTTTCCGAAAAACAGTCTTGTCATCAGCACGTTTAGGGTTGGGCTCCAGAGTCTTGGCAAACTGGCAAGCCTTTAATTTAACCCAACAGTCATGGGCCTTCCTACCTAAACATCCCACCTAAGCCTAAGCCCTTCAAAGCCGGACACAACGACCCAATCCTAAACCCCAAGCCCACTGAACACTGCACCCAACCCCTAAAGCCTTCGCCGAACCCCTAGACTCATGACCCCCAAAGGAAAGGCGAGCCTTTCTGGGGTGGCTCCATGCAGTACATCTCGCCGCCCCAAGCCGACGGCTCCAGCTTGGAGTGCACCAAACTCTGCCAGATGCTGCCGTCCTGCACGGGCTACCAGGTGCCTGGCAGAGCCACCTTTTTCGCAGTTTTGTTGGCTGTGGCAGAGGGCGAGGCGTGAGAGTCGTGAGAGCCCTGAACCCCAGGGCCCCAGACCATTAGGGCCGAAAGCCCTTAAACCTCAAGCCTGGGAAAAAAAGCCCAGCCCAAAAGCAAGCAACTCTCACTCCTCACTCTTCGTGCAGGCCGAGGGCGCCAGTTGCTTCGTCATAGCCGACGGCGTCTTCCGGCCGAGCGCGGCCCGAGGAGGTCGCAGGGACACCAGGCGCCCCCAGCCTCACCGGGGTAACCTTTAAACAAAATATTTTTTGACCTTTTAAAATGTAAATAATCCTATTCCGGGCATTCCTGCTCGGACTCCCGTGCCCTATTCGATATAATCCTATTAATAATTGAAAAGGTTAGGATTTTTTATGGGCTAAGGCACTCAGCCCCGAAGCAGGGAAGAGTGGAGTGGCTTTAGTTGACCGGGTTCGAGTGCTTGAGTACAGGGTGCTTTGTAGGGGGGGCGGGGTTCTGGTCTGGGGTCTTTTGGATCAAAGGGTCCATGGTTTCGGTTGAAAGCTTGCCAGCCCTTCGCCCAAGAAAAGTCAAAACACAGGTTTCGCTTCCTTCCATTGTGTTAGAGCCAGGGTTTCGGGCTGGGCTGGCTCAACATTCAACAGTACATCCGTCCCATCTGGGAGTGATGCTCAGGTGCTTTTGGCGTCATCCAGTGCTCCGGAAAACGCAGCCACTTCCTCAGAGCTTGTCGTTTCTTGTGAGCGACTTCTGCAGGGACACAACCTCACCAAACCCTCTTAAGGCCTGAAGTGACAGATCTAGCAGGACGTATCCTTTTAAAGGAGAACTGCAGGGAGGGCTGAGAGCTCCGAGCACAGAGCCTCAGTTTGCACAGCCTAAAGTCTTACGAAGAGGCCGTCTTCAACAGGCTCCTATGCGGGCACCCGCGAAAGCCAAAGCAATCGACTCAAGCAGAAGTACATCGAGCTAAGGGGTGCCTATGCGGGCCAGCAGCTGCCCATCCCGCAGATCATCTGGAGCTCGCCGTCATGAGGGGCTTGAATAGTACTTATTCCTAGAATTGGGCTCTTGCACAGCTTACAGTGCAGGTATGCAGAGAGAGTCGACAGGGACGTGATTACAAATTCTTCAGGCAATTCCACCGCCAGTCCTGAGATGCATCGTGATGTCACCAAAATCGGAACTGAAGTCTCGTGAACCTCGAGCTCAATGCTCCTAAACCCTAAGGCCCCTAAGGTCGAGCCCAGGAAATCCGTTACCGTGCTTTAGGGCTTTGGCTGTGGGACGGTTTGGCACGATGCTGCTGTGTCTATCGCTTTCCCCGGCCGACTTCCCAAGCCCGGATGCAAAAGAGGCTGCAGTGCCGGAACCTGCCGACAAAAAGGTAACATCGTCTCGAGTGACTCCGGACGGTTTGCATGTGTGTGTGTGTGTTTCGTTGTTCAGAGTCAAAAGCCCGCGCAATTGTGGTGTCAGCACATTTGCTCGGGGGACGTGCTAGAAGGAGGAGCACGATCCTCGAGAGGGGTCACTTGTGATGGGGTGTTTTGTGCGTTTTGCAGTGGTTTTGAGCACATTTTCAAGCAAGCGTTCAATTCAAACTTTGCGTGGACGACGATGTCAAACTTATTCGCTCGGACGTGCAGTGGAGTACTGCGGAAAGCCATGAAAGGAAAGCTTTTCGGCTTTAGTATTGCACAAGGAGGCCCTGTTCCGGAAGATATCCTTGTATGGTATGTATTCGACGTGAGATCCACACCCAATATGCAGAAGTAGTGATGAAGGGCCCTATGTTCGGAAACCGCTTCAAAGCAAAATTCATCAGCATAGGTATTGCCCAAAGCCCTTCAGCCCTGTGAGATCCCTGAGTATTAGGAAAACCTATAGGATAGACACGAAACATTTGGAAAACATTTCACGACGCAAGGAAAGCATCAGACGTATTAAGAAACGTGAGACCCCAAAGGCCTTGGGCCCTAGGGTAGAGGATTGAGGGTTTGGAGCATAATCGGGTCGGGGTATTTGTAAAGCGTAGAAGAGAGGGCCCCTAGCAGCTAAAATACGGGTTGCGCCTGTGTGCCTGCATTCTAGTAGATATGTCAACACGGACATTATGAGCCACCCCCCCCCTACTGTTACTACGGTTCGGGCATGGATGCTCTGCGTAATCGGATGGGGTCGGAGTGGACGTTATTACGGTTCGGGCAAGCAAGCAACCTTCAACCTGTCACCAGCTCACATGTGAAGTCCCGACG
The DNA here is from genome assembly GCA_003297005.1 of Symbiodinium sp. clade A Y106. Classification (NCBI taxonomy): domain Eukaryota; class Dinophyceae; order Suessiales; family Symbiodiniaceae; genus Symbiodinium; species Symbiodinium sp. clade A. The sequence goes on along the minus strand of BGNK01001386.1, from coordinate 123,338 downwards.
CAGCTTTTCCCTGAATTAAGCAAAAACCCGAGATTTAAGCATGTCCGAAGGCTGAAGCTTGCAAAATCTGAGGAGGCACTGGTGAATCTGTTGCGAAAAACAAGCCCCGAACCCTACGCAAGCCTTCGCCTTAGTAAACCGCCGAAAAGCTGAAAAAGAGGCGTGATGAACTGTGCCCGCGAGGAGCTTCTGGCAAGCTTTGCCCGACGCCCCCTTAGCGCTCACCGAGTTTGTGGAGGCCAGGGCTCCGGATAACAAAAATCGGAGCAGATGGCATGAAAAAGGGTTTCAAATGTAAGACATCTTTTAGCCCGGAGCACTGAACCCGAAACCCTAAGCCCAAACCCTGCACCGAGAGACTTCGTCTGGCGTGTCCGAGAGCGAGAGCGTAAAGCTCATAAAGCTTCGGGAAACAGCCCACGAGAAGGCCGACCGAGCATCGACAAAAACGCGCCTGTCCCGTGCAGAGCAGAGCTTTGGGAACCTTAAACCCAGTGGCCAGATCGCTGAGGCCTGCCTTGCGTCGTGGAGGGCGCTGAACCCCCACCACCAGATTCGGCTCCCTGACCAAAAAAAGAAGCCCTGGCCCTGGCCCGACAAAAGAGGATCTCTCTCTCCAGATAAAGAGCCATTGAAACGCCTGCGAAGGACTCTTTTCTAGTCAGGGCCTTGGGGCTTAGGGAGTCGAAGACACAAGACTCCGATACTCCGTACAGCCGAAGCCACCTTCAACCCGAAACTTAGGCCCTAAACCTTTTCTCTATCCAGTCCCCAGTGCATCTCTGAATCCCAGGCTCCTCAACAGCGATTCGGTGAGCGAGCAACTCGAGCTTGCAATGTTTGCGACCTTCATGCTTTGATGTTTGAGGCGATAAGAGGCTATAATGTGCCTTTCTTCAAAGCCTGCGTTGACATGGGGGATGCTCGGAGCATCCGCGCAGCTTAGGTATCTCACCGAGCACGAGCTGCCGAGGACCTTCCGATTTCTGAGTATCCAGCACCGGTCCGATGCAATTCGTGCTTCGCTGGCAATTTCTGAGCGGCACAGCACGACAGCGTCAGAGTTGTTGTGTGGCATACGCTTCAGAGGGCGGCCTCGTCTTCAAGGAACCTTGTGAGGAAGGGAGTTCTTGGGAGCGGGGGTTCTGGAACAGCAGATCTGTTTCGTGCTGATAAGGTCTAGCGGTGCTCAAGAAGTATGGCGGCATTTGGGTTGATGCGACCACCTTCATGACAAATCCGTTGCAAGAGCTGCTGGGCGACAACCCGAACGTGCGCACCTTCTTCGCGCTGCCATATCCCTGGACGGATAAGTCGCTGAAGGATAATGACTCCAGGCTGCACCAGCAATCTTGGGAGTCTGGGTTCTGTCAGGGAGACTGGGAGACTTCCTTCGGAAAGTCCCTTCCTTCGGACATGAAAGCCCAGGCCCCAGGCTTGCAGTCTTGCGAGCCGATATGCTCGGCCCACACAGGACACTCGAGTGAGCTGGATCGATCATCCTCAGAACTGGTTCCTGGCAGCTCCTTCTGGCGACCTCTTCATCCATCGGCTGCAGCAGTGTGTGTGGCAGTTCATGGACGGGGCGACACGGCTGCAAAGCAGCCGATGGGTGTGAAGATCTCTGAATCTCTGAAGCCTGAGACCAGAATCAAAAGTGGTCGGTAGTTAAGGTTTGGAGTTTACGTTTTCCTGGCAGTTGCAGAGCTGGGCTGTTATTATGATCCGTGACATCCTCACATGAGGCCTCAGCCAAATCTAGTCCTGCTACATGCTGCGACGGTAACCTTAGTGAGGGGCCAAGCGGTTCAAAGACAACCGCAATCAACAGCTCCAAGCAAGTGCAGGTGAAGATTTGAAGTTCGTATGCCAGGGGCCTCCATGTGTTTGGGATACTGAAGAGTATTGAACCCTTTCGTGTTGCAGGGTGGGCCGATAACATCACGACAGCGCCCGCTTATGTTCGATCTCAGTCGGGTCGGAGTTTGCCAGTAGTTTGAGCATTGAATGGTTTGACCTCTTTCGTGTAGTTTGGGCCGGGAAGACTATGTGTTTTGGGTCTCGGTGGTGGGAGTTTGTTTGTGGGGAATGCCGGTGCAGGAAAACTCTGAGATTTGCAGGACGATGCCATCCGCAGGCCTCAAGATGGGCCTATCTCTGCCTGCAGCACAGCTTTCACCACCCTTTTCGCTTGAGCCCTGAAGCTTAATGAGGAGGCCCCCTTTCAGCCAGCCAAATCTGTGGCCGAAATCCTGAGGTGAACCGCAAGGATTTCAGCCTCTCCGGGCCTTTCTGGCAGAAAGAGAGAAGGGGGTTCTCCAGCGAGCAGGTCCTTGGGGTTCGGGTTATGGAGAGGCGGCTGAACAATATCGGCAAGTGTGCAGAGCCGACGCATTGAGAAAAGAAGCTTCGACCCAACGCTTAAGTAAGTTTGGAAACATACCAACCCCTGGACTGCGTGAGCGTTGAAGCCAGAAACCGAATCCGCAGAGCTGTTGTGCTGTGGAGCCGCAGCCAAGGTTGTTCAGCCCGCAGCAGCTTGAGATCATGCCAAGACTGGGGATCCGGGCTTACCTGTCTACAGATGCCTGCATGTTCAGGCTCGCGACCCTTCACTGCTGCTCTAACTTCGGCTCTTCCGATTCTGATACGAATAATTACCCTTTGACCCCCATCCGCTCATTGTATGAGCGTTTGCTGCATATCAGCAGACTTTGACAGTGTCTTTGCAAGGAGTTCCTTGACGGAGGAGTTGGATGACGTGTTGTTTGGATGCCGCACACAGAGGTGTTCCTTCAAGCCTCGACCAGGGGTGACTGATGTTTGTGGAAACAATCGAAGGAATGGACTTGAGAGGCATACCAGTTACCTTTTCTCCAAAATCTCCGGCTTTGTCCGAATACTGCAACCCTGAGCTCCACAGGCTAAACCCGAAGAAAGGGTGGAAGTCGAAGAGCGCTGTCGGTCGTTTTGCGAATCACCAGCTGTTCTTTACTTCATGTCCCAACAGGCCTCCACCGCCACAGGCTTCTGAACTTTCCCATCCCTAGCCAAACCTCTTTGTGGCAATACCTACAGTACCCATACTGTTCCTGAGGGTGTCGTAATATATTTTCCAAGAAGCGCCTGCCTCAGGACCATCTTCGAGGACTTGACCTTGTGGACTTGGTGGCACAGCCCCTGAGACCTAAAGCCAGAGGGTGTTGAGTGGGTATGTATAGGATGCTTTAGAGGCTGGAGAGGGTTGGGACTTAAACGAGCAAACTCTGGAGCTGAGGGCCTGAGGGCTCAGCGTTTCACAGTTAGAGGCCCGGTGAAATCCATGAGGGGCAGCCGTCAGGGACTTGGACTCCTTGTCTCTACGAGACGCCTTAGCATCCTGGGCCGAGGCCCACGTGTGCAGATCCGAAATCCCTGTGGACACCTTGGCTTCACCTGGATGGCGACTTATCTGGATTCCGATCACGTTTCCCAGACTCGACGACTCGACTCCAGGACCGAAGACACTATCACTAACTCGAAACTGAGCTTGTCACGGCCAAGGGGCCGCTGGCAGGCTTCCCACAAAGCCGCAGCAGCACAACCACCAAACCAGAAAAGAGCTCTGCGACCTCGGAGCTATAAGAGTTGTGCGTCCGTGACCGTTAGGCGAATATGACCGACACGCGCGTGAAGCTGTTCGAAAGCGTGGACCCCGCTTTTATGGTTCAACTGCGCGATGACCCTGGCCTCTTCATGAAGCCACTTGGACTTGAGGGGCCAGATCCCTCACAGTGCCCGGGAGAGCCGATCAGTTCAAGGGCGTACTGTAAGATTTTCTCCCCGCCTCGGCCCCAGGACAGAAAGCCCAAAAGCGAGCAATGCAGTGTCGGTTGAAGAGCAAAAGAGCAGTTCCTGGGTCCAGGACCAGGTTCTGAAACCCGCTGAGAAGTTGTAAACTCTCAAACAACCAAAGGCGATCTTTGTGTATGGTAGGGAGTCAGTGCTCACTTCATCCGACCACTACACCTCGCCTGGACTGCGCCCAAACCCCAGTGGCTTCGTTGCAGACCCAGGTTCACGAGCGACATGCGGAGCAGGATGATCTTGCCACTGGACCCAGCGGCTATCTGGTGCAAAGAGAACAGCTTCCGGAAGATCTTGGATTCCATGAATGTGGACTCAGCGGAGAGATGTAGAAGACTGACCAACTGAAACGGCCCAAACCCCAGTTCCGGCAGCTCGAGAGTTTGACAGGCCCTGCCTAAGCCTCAGACTTCGGAAAGTGTTCGCTTCTCTCTGACCAGTTGAGGGTTGTTCCTTCGGGTCTTGGGCCTTCGGACCGAATTTCGAACGACCCTCCTCTCACTTCGCTCGCGCTCAAAAGCAGCAGCGGGAGTACGAATAAGACGGCAAAGAGCCGAGAGAGCCAAGACGTCCTCGGCATTCAGGGGCTTTTCAGTCATCTTCATGTTCAGGCTGTATTTTCGAGTTGGCCTTAGGTGGGGGATTTCAGATGTTGGGTCCATAGGATTCAATGTCAAGAAGTTTGCGCGGACGCATGCGGACTCCAGGAACCGTGGCTCCAATGTTTGCTTGAAAGTGTCGCATCCCAAGGCTTCCAACACTGAAGTGAACCCTGAGGTTGACACCTGCCCTGGTGTGCGGTGCTACGGTAGTGGCGGCTACCAGAACTTCGCATGACGATTGTTACCACTAATACTGCAACTCGTGTTTTTCTTACGAACGGGTCTCTGCCCCTCCTGTTGCTGCTACCACCACCACCACCACCACTCCTCCTCCTGCTGTGGTGCTGCTCCTGTTGCGACCTTCTTGCACGAAACTCGGTGGTACTTCGGCGTCACCATGGCCCAGGAAGTATAGGAGGAGTCCTGTCAGCATCACCGACATCGCATGCCTTGCCTGCAGCTGTCTTCAAAGATCCGAGTGCAGCTACGAGCCTTGCAACGCACGGCACGAACTAACTGAAATGACGGCATTCATTCGTAGAGCCTCGAGAGCAACAAGTGTCAAAGCAGGTTTTTAGGTATTTTAGGTTAAGTGATAAGCCACTCCAACCTCTGGAGAGTGCAGCACATAGCCTTATGAACCGCAGGGGCGTCCTTGGCGCCATGAGTTGAATCCCAACCTTATAGGAGACAGTTTGTGCCCCCATTGTGGCGACCACACGCATTTAGGTTCAGCTCGGTTTGCCACTTGCTGTGTAGATGCCTGGCCTTCTGGATTGCAGCTGCTGCTCATTCGGCGAAGGCACGCCACTGTGATCATGATGGAACATTGGAAGGCTCGTCGCTGCGCATTGTCTACAGGGACGTACTTAACCCCGGCCCTTCCACTGCTTGGGGACATGACTGTGAGCATGCAGTCAGTCTCTTTCTGGATGTGCTCAGCTCACGTTGCATGCAGTGGAGTGAGTAATCCACTTACAATCTGCTAAGTTAAGATGACAAGGTACACTAGAAAGAGGAAGGCCGTGAAACAGTACCCACCGCAGCAGAACCCGAAGCCCTTGGCGGAAGACCATCCATTTAGCTACGCCCTTTGCCCAGGCCGGCATGCGGCGAGCTCAGACTACGACCTACGACCGCACATCCAGCTTCGAAGACGGCGGATGCGCGAGTCTGAATACATCTTACTAATATCCCTCATGGTCGCCACTAGCATGGAAGTTTACGGTTACTGTCATGTGCTCCAAAACCGGATCCTAATTCACTAAAGCCCCGCCATGTGAGAATTTGCTGAAGCCGCGGTCTGTTTTGACACGAAACCCTGTGTTGACCAATTGAATTGGTTCACTTGAACCCCCAAACCCTGTAAAGCCCTGCGATGCCTTTTTCAGACCATGGGTAGCCCCTGAGCAACCTGAACATTACATCCTACACCCCGACTCCGAAGTTGAAGTTGACGGAATCACGGACTGTTTTGCTTCACAGGCAAGCGCCTCAAGTGTTTCAGTACGCCTCAAAGGCAGACTTTTCTTGAGTCTTTCTACGGTTTCTTGCTGACCTTGCAATGCGGGCATCGTTTTAGCCAGAAGCCTTGTGCAAGCCGGCCGTGTCGTGGCCTGAGAGCGGAGGTTTGGTGTGAATACCCCGCACAAGCGAGGGGCGCTCGCGTGGGCCCTGATATAGACTCCTGCTTGGGCTTTTGTTGGGATAGGTTGAGGTGTTTTTGGAGCTTGGGCAAGTTTAAGGTCTAAAATTCTAGCTTGGTCCAAAGTTCAGGACTCCAGGCCTTCTTAAAAAACGTAGTTTCTACTATGCTGCATGGCTTTTCTGTGAAACACAGGTTTCTGTCGGAGTGGCTCTGGTTTCAAAAAATCCTTGCAGAATTGTCCGATCAAATGGCTTCACACTGAGTCGAGCTCCAGTGGTTGTTAGTTCGAGCTTCCTGTTTCGGAAGTTGCAGATCGGACCTGCAAAGATTCGGGGCCGAGCCTCCTGTTGCAGAGGGCTGCTGTAACGTCTCGTGCTCGGCGCAACGCTCCGCGTGTTGTGGAGCAGGCCCTCGTGCTGTTGGACATGGTCCGAGTATGCAGAGAATGACCCAGGGTGTTGCCACCAGAATCGGAAGTTCCTCGTTCGTGCCTGTCCTGGTTCACATGTCAAACTAGGTACTTGTAGAGCACGTGGGGCTGGGAGATAGCTGCAGAAAGGCCAAGTACGACGAAAACCCGAACGGCATCTTAACCAGATTCTGCACTGATATCCCAGGACTCTACAGGATCCGGCAGCATCCCAACTTATGTATACAGAACATTTACCTCATCCTGCACCTACCTGAGCTTTACAGAGGTGCCCTGTCTGACGAGTTTCCATTTGCCATCCCAGGGTCCTTCGACCGATGTGCGACCAGGTTGCGAGGACGAAGTGCATGTGCCCCAGCTGCGGGACGTGGGTCCTTAGGTATGGGCTTGGTTTCCACGGGTCAAGCAGTCCCTGCCGTACCGAGTTCTTGTCATGCACATGCGGGTTGAGGAGGCAGTCATGGGGTGGCGCATCCAGAATACAATGCTGGAGATGTGGAGGTGGACTGGGCTATAGACTCTCGTATCAGAAGGTTGCAAGAACGTGCCCGAGCACAACGGGCACTCATTCTGGCCTGTCAACTTCGCAAGGACGGGACGGCGTTTCAGGTCGCCGGCAACATTGCAATCGAGCAGAAGAAAGCAAAGACTGTGACGTGCGATGCAGCTGAACTTGTTATATACAGCCAGAAGGACGGTGGTTGGGTGAACCAAGATCTTGAAAAGATGAAGGAAATCTTAGTGACTTAGTGAGACAATGTGAGACAGACGAGTCAGATTGCTACGGACTCGGCTACCGGATTAGATGCATCGTTTCACCTCACACCGTACGACAGTGGGCGCAGACGTTTCATTGCAGCGTTGCTGATTTGCAGCGTTACGGAAGCGAACCATCCTCCAAGCGATGGTGTTCAGGTTTAAGCAGGGAATGCATGCGAGGGGCACAGGGCCAATTTCCAGTCGCATGCATTTCACACAGCCGACTCAAGATCGTCTCGCCTGGATTGTCACCCTTGTAACTGTTTTGCATCTGTTGTCTCGAGGTTTGAGCCCGACTCGCAGGCAGACCGCGACCACCGGGCAAAGATGCATCGAAGCCCAGCCTGCTTGGAATGGGTTTAGGATTTAGGGTTTTGCCTAAGCGTTCGTCAAGCATGAGGGGTGCCTTATTTCAGCCTGTCTGTTTTGAACTCCCATGTGGCGCCTGGACCTTTTGACGGACTTGGATTTGAAAGTTAAAGTCAGTGTCGCATGTCTGAGAGGGGTTACCGTAGGACCTAGGTATCTGGGATTTCGAGTTCTGAGGGTCGCTTGGATGGGTTCCGAAATCTACTTGCGCATGGCGCCCATTGAATTCGCAGCGAAGGTCTCGAGAGCTGGTCTTTTGACGGTCTTTTCGAGGCTCCTGATAAGCTTGCCCTTCCGTCGGAATCATGCAATTCTGAGAAGTGAACGATTCGTTATGGTGCTGCTGGCTCGGGATGCCGGAGACAGCTTGAGATTGCTGATGAAAATGGCTCTCCCGCGCCGGAGCTCGGCCTGTTCACCGGACGGAGACCCCAAAGTGCAGACAAGAGGGGTATGTTGCGCTCTCCTGCTCTTGGCTTGTGCAAAAAGCCGAGGCAGATGATCAAGGAGGGCAAGAAGTTTGAGAAGGCGACGGCTGCTGGTCTTTGGTCATTTACATGGGGCCGTTATGGTTTCAGAATGTTTCAGAGTTTGGGGGCTGTGGGGTCCCTGGGTCCTCCTCCTGGCGGGAGTGTCTGGAGGGGTCGTTTTTTGCCGAAGATATACATGAAAGTTGTTGGGTGCCGGGCACCCAGGCAGCAACTTGGTCCCTAAACCACACTGTCTTGTCCCAGTTGTGGGTGCGAGTGCTGAAACCGTTAGCCCAAACACCCTGAGCTCTAGTCCGCGACATCACTTTCCCATGCTTCCTGAGATCTCCGGAGCACTGACGAAGCTTGGTTGATGCAACACCGGGGTCGGAATTGGAATGCGATTGCAAACAGTATCCCCCAGATAATTCTACTAAACATAAAATGCTCCAGAACATCCTATTCTATTTGAGTCTTAAGGCCCCTCATAAATCTCCCAACGTTGCCAGTCGCTTCTCCAGAATCGGTCGGCCGCGGCAGTCCCAGGAGCACACCAATAGGGACGGTGGAAGCTTCGGTTCGGGGCTTTTTTAGAGTTTAGGGTTAAAGCACTGTTTAGCGTTTGGTGTGAGGGGCTAGGTTGGGGTTTGGGTGTTAGATGCGCAGAGTTTGTGTTAAGATGTGGCTTTGCTTGCTCAGTCGTGCCTGGTGCTGTATTCCCCCGGTACTTGTGGACCAGTCGCTGCGGAGTCTTGAATCAGAGGGGCGTGCAAAATCAGGGGCAGATTTTGGCCTGCTTACAAATTCTTAACACACACACCCTGTTGAAACCAGAAGCTATTCTTTCAGGGACTAGTACCAGACTTGCGGAGTGCCCACACTGCCGCCTCGTTTACATCCTTTTCCTTAATATGCAAATTTCGGGGAGTTGGCGAGACTATCCATATTGAAGGCGTCATCATGCCGACCATCATGCCAATGGCAAAGCATCTGACCGACGCGGTAGTGGAACTGCACTGGCCGTATGCGTGTGTGACCAGGTTCATGCATCCCGATTGCCAAATCAAGGTTGCACAAGCCATGCTGGCCGCGGGAGGCAACATTACTGTTGAGGTGCGTCGCATGAACCGCTTTTCGTTGCGCATGTGCAAGACCAGGAATGTGCATGTGGCAGCTGTGGCTGTGAATGGACGACATGCACCCATACATGCATGCATGCATGCATGCATGCATGCTCCTTACCTACCTAGCCTCTAGCTACCTCCCTGTCAGCATCTGCTTGCTCCCGACATATCTATATCTACATCCGTCCATGCATTCAGGCATACAGATAAGTAACCGTGGCCCAAGTGGCAGGTCGCCGGCAAAGCCGTCATGGTTGTGGCCTCAGGGTTTAGGTGCCGCGGTGGTCCAACTTGTAGTTGCTGTCGTGATGCTGCGTCAGCTGTGTGTCAGCTGTTATGACGGTGTAAGACTCCAGTTCAAAGCAGCCCACCAGTGATTGTCAAACACTTTGTGGAAGCCGCCAGCGAGGATATGACGAACGGCGTTCTTCCAAGCATGGTTCGACCCTGAGTCTATCGAAGACTCGGACAGGATCCGGGGCTGCCCCCCCAAAAATGTGTGTTTTCCTGATAGACTGGTCGAGTCTCTGATATGGCAGCCTGCTTTCCATTCGTCTTGTGTTGAGTAGCGGAGTAGCGATGCAAAGCTTCCAGCCGAAAGACGCGATTGCTTCCAGCCCAACATGGTTTCGTAGTGGAAGCTGCCCAGGCCTTCGGACCAAAGCCAGGTCACTTCTTTGGATTTGCAATTCAGGGTTTGCTTTGCATTACTGTGAACGACACATGTCGAAGGTTGTAGCGCGAGCTCGAGGCATGAAAGCTTCCAAGCCCTTAAAAACACACGTCTTCACTTGTCGCCTTGGGGCTCGAGCCAGCCAATCCTACGACAGAGGTTAACATGCTCGTCGGGAATGGCTCAGATGGCACAGAGTAACAAGAAAATCCCCGGAGGATGTGTTTCTGCCCTAGATCCTTCTGTGGTCGGGATGACATATGAGGGCATTGCTTCCATGGAGACTTCTATAGCTTCTCTCCGAAGCTCACGGCAGCATCTTTTAGGTCTCGCAAGGCTACGAAGCGTCACAACTTCCCAAAGTTTGCTTCCCGGCAGTTCTTGCCATGGCGGCCACTTCAGAGAAGAGGGCGCCTGCGCAGATACAGCTGGAAGAGCTCGACGAGGCAGACCTGGACCCTGAGCCGCCTAGTACAAACGGGTGGTCAGGAGAATTACCAACCGTGTTCCCCAAGGCTTGCGACAATGATTTCATGATTATACGTATTATGCTATATCTTGCCCCAGTGCCCGATTACAACTACTAAGGCCCGTATCTTGTATGCCCGAACGGCCTGGCCTGCTGGAGAGTCCCAGCGTGAGAGTGAATGTGAGCGTCGACACCCCCGAACTTGAGAAGTGTGCCCAGAAGCATGAAAGAAACCCCAAGCGGTGATCTTGACATGTACTTGTAGCGGAGATGATCAGCCTTATCACCACCGGTGTCATCATATGTCTGGCCACCAGCATCAGCATCGGAGGTCTTCGGGCCCGGCTATTTCGAGCATGGCCGGCTGATTTTCACAGTCGACCCTTGACAGCACTGCCGGAGTCGCCAGGGCCTGGAGTCCTGGAGAGCAGAAGGGAAAGCAGGCGCTTCGATGGCTGTGGGTTTTGGGGGCCTTCAGGGATCAAAGTCTTAGAAGGTCCGAAGCCCCAAGCCCTGCGGCCTTCATAGCCTGATCCGGGGTCGCTTTGAAAGCCATCCGGGAAAGTACCAAGGCACGTGATGTACCTGGCATGATGAAAGTGGCGCACAAGCTCCAGAAGCTTGGTTTGATCTAGAGGTACCATGCCATGGAGCCAAGGAGATGCAAACGCTGTGCGGATGCATGCAACACGTTACCCTGGGTTGCTATGTCGTCCAAGACCGCTCTGCAAATCCGGCAGAGCTCAAGCCCTTTTTGCTATACATCTTTGACTCCTTACAAGTGATCCGTCATTCTCTTCCGAAGTTACATCCGCGTCTGAGGCAGAAGACGCACGAGAAGCTAGGCCTGTCTAACCTTGGCAGAAAAAATTGAAAGGTTTTTCTGTGGCGCCTTATAGGGCTCCACGAGCTTATGTGGCCTCTCAGGGGCTGACGCATGGCCCCTCTTGTCTTCTTTCAGTCGAGAGTGATGTGATGGCTGTGATGTTATACATGGTGGTGGGAACTCTGTCCTGCCTGTTGCAGCAGGCTCGATGGTGGAGATCATCATGGAACATGCTGCTCGCCTGCCTATTCATGTCGGAGCCGTGGTTTTACTCGCAGGCCCAGAGCGCAAGGACTGGGTTTTTTGCCACGTCTGTTGCGTTCGGGTTTCAAGGTACAACCGCTGCGGGGCCTTAATCTTGAATTTGGGGGGCAAGCCCCCGCCCCAACAAATTCAAACTTCAGCTGTTCCTTCGAGGTGAAACACGAGCTTTGGTTGAAGCTTCACGAGACCAGCGCCAGTTGCCAACTGCAGAAAGGCCACGAGGCAAAGCAGAGCTGCGCGAGATAGACTCGATGTAGTGCAGGGAGATCGCCACCACGGGAATTCGCTTAATGTGTAGGGATCCAAGGGGTCGTTGCGCATCGGGACTTGCGATGTTGGGGCTGTAGGTCGGAATCGTGGATGTTTCCTGAGGAGTTGAATTGCCCTGTTATAGCAACAGTGCCACATCCAACAACCACGGCGCTGTCCCAACAACGAAGGTTCTCTTTAAATGTTACTTCGCCCCTGCGTTTCTAGAAATTGGGCCTTAATTTAAGGGTGCCGTTTGTACGTGTCCTATTGCTAGTATTAAGGACTCTTCTACATTGGGCTTCCGTCGTTTCTGGAAATTCCTATGTGGAACGAATCGACAAGACGAAGCCTCCTTGAATTTCTCTGAAGTAGGTTTTACGTTAGGGTTCTCGTGACTGGGGTCCTGATGTCCGCAAAAAACCGAAGGGCTCTTTTTCTTGCATCTGTCGTGTGTCAAAGTCAATGTAGCAAAGGAGGGCGCGCGCTTGGGCCAAGCTTGATTCTTGCAGGTGCCGGAGTACCAGGTCACCGACATTCCGGACGGGATCCGCCAGCATCCCTATCGGCGAGATCGGCTCCCCACGCTCGAGGTGACATGCTCTGGAAGTTACCGATTCCTGAAACCTGAGGTTTGAGCCCCCGCATAATTCAGGATGGATTTGTATATCTGCGTACAGTAGGTTTACGTCTACGTCATGAGTTCACGGAAATTCCAGGCATTGGGGCCATGCTTCATGGAGACATCCTAAGTCTCGAAGCCAAGCCATCCTGGGCCTCAGGCCCTCGAGCTTCATTAGAAATAAGCGCGTTTCTCAAAACCCAAACATCTCCAAACCCGGCTCAACCCGGAGCTCAGGTCCTTTTGCTTTGGAGTGACCCGGACACCCGTGCAACAAGGGGCCGATGCCTCTTCACGATGCCTCACCCGGAGATCCCAAGCTTGGATGAGGCAGAGGGTTTCATTGTGCCTTAAAGTCCGCCGAAGAGCTTCGCAATGGAGCAGCCATGCTCATTAGCTGTAAATGCTCGACCTCCATGCTCACTGCCGGAGGATCAGGAAATTAGCAGGATCCTGTATAGACCGTGTAATATGTGTATATATATATACATACACATACGCATATACATATGTGTATACATATACAACAACGTATACATAGACATTCACATACGAGTCACATACGCATACGAGTCACATACGCATACGCATACGCATATACATATACATACACATATACATATACATGTACATATACATATACATATACATATACATACACATACACATATACATACACACATGCACATACATACGTATGTATATATATATATATATGTGTACATTACAGAGGTATCCGGATTCAGGTGGATGGCATTTTTGAGAAGATCGAGCCTTTCTTTGCGAAGCGCTGGCTGCGGGTGCAGCTTGCGCTTGAGGCGCCTGCAAGAGGCCCTTTGGGTCTATTTGGGTATAGTTGGGTATAAGTTTGGTGCTCATCTATTTGGGTGCTGTTTAGAGGTTTAGTGTGCTTTAGATTGGCAATGTGGGGTGTTCTTGAGGTGTCCAGGGTTTAGGTCAAGATTTCCGTTTTAAGGTCAAGATTTCCGACACCCACATCCACATTTGGAATCAGGGCGCTGTAGGGTAATGAAAACAACACCCATAGCTAGAGACGATGAGTTCAATACTCGTGACAGCTGTCCGCACTTTGCCAATCTTTGCCATGCGCAGCGTTCTAAAGTGCTGGCATGGCCGAATTTGTCAGGGACCCGTCATTTCGACCCTTAGTAGTGAGACCCTTCATAGAACAACATCAATGTATACATAGACGCCACAGTATGTCTGAGAGTCCAAAGTTTTTCAGGTTTTCGGTCTACACACAATGCATTTTTGAGCCGTGCCAAACCAAACCAAGCCAGGTTAAATGAGAGCGCTTTAAACCCTTGTGTAGCAGAAAGACCCGGTCTGAGAGAAGGACCCTTTCCGACTCTAACGAAAATCCTTGTGAAGCTCCAAGCTTTGTTTAACAGAAGAACTTGGGCTACGGAGAGAAAAGGAAGACTAAATGTAATCTAATATTGTACTGTGCTGTAATGTATTTTACTGTATTATATAATATGATACTATATGATATGATATTATTTTCTATGATATTAATCTATATGGTATGATCTTATATGAGATGATCTTATATGATATGGTTTTAGATATAATATGCATAAATGTAAATGCATGTGCACATGTATCTATGTGTATATATAGATAATTATACATATACATATACATGTAGATACACAAACGAACGGTAGGATAGGGAGAGATGCGGCAATCTCAGAGGCGAGTTCGAGGATGCCGAGCAACGGATCGAGGACTGCGGTTCCGGCCTCTGCCGGGGTTTCTGCAGTGAAAGCGTGCCCGAAACCCCTTCTATATAATTTCCTTATGAAACCCTGGAGAATCCCTTCATTCTTACCCTGCAATTATACGCTTCATCTTCGTGCAGGGTACAGGGAGTTGCGAAAGCTCGGAGGCATCAATGGAAACGATGTGTGGGGTTCAAAGGTGATTCAATTTGCTCGCGATCCTACTGTACAGGATGTTGCAGGACCCACACTTTTCAGGATGAGGTTCCTAGGGGCCTAGGGCTGTTGGCCACTGGACTTTGGTTGGTGCCGTTCACATGCCCTGGAGGATGCCTACGTGGGCGCAGGCAGGTCCGGCTTCACACCATGTGTGGCACACGGCCTGAGATGTGGGTTGCCTGCTGCATCCTGCTGCATTTTGGACCTTCGCGCGAGATCAGAAATGCTTCGGCATGTTCGGTACAAGTCTCCCAAAGCTAAGCTGCGTGCTGACACAGCGGTGGTGATAACAATTAACCATTCATCAGAGAGTCGATGTTGATGCTGGCAATGATGGCTCCAGGCATCGTCTTTGTTTCCATCGTCTTGTGAGTCTCGCTGTCGCTCATGATGGCCTCTTCTCGCTATGATGGTCGTTGAATTTCTAGGAGGCTATGGTGCCGAAGCTCCTAGCAAACCCTTCCTTGCTGAAGCCAAGGCCACAAGCCGTTTCGACGTTTTACACATACTACCTGACGATTCCGATTCAACTTTATGGAATCGTGAACACCGATACTACAGTGATAACGGTGATGATGATTATCATTATTCCTGTTGTTGCTGCTGTTGTTGGTGGTGCTGTAGCGGTTGTGGTCCTGGTTGCTGCTGCAGCTGCTGCTGTTCTTCCTGCTCAGTCTTACTCTTTGGTTGTATCTTTGTCACGTTGGTCACCCGCCACATGGATTTGCTGGGCCACATGGAGGCCACGTCGTGTGCGTCCTCGCCTGCCATCCTCGTGGCTTCGCTACCGAGGCGGTCTCCAGACTGTCGGAAGTACACGGCCAGACCGAACTCCCGGACCCTAAAGCTCTAAGGATCCTGAGATGCCCTGCATAGGGTCCCCCCGTCCCATCAATAGCAGAGGGACCTCTTCTGTTTAATGCGCTGGCGGTCAGCACGGCATGTGGAGGCTTCCACCGATGGAGTGGTCCACGTGAGCTGCTTGGCGGCAGTGCCAAGGGTCCCTGAAAGGCGGAAAGCTGGCTCTTCGGCCAGGCGACAGGGTGCGCTCGTCGGAGTGTGAATTTGTAGGCTTCATACCTGTTGGCGCAACTCTTGCAGCGAGATGGACAGTTTGCACGGACACATTTCTGCGCGTCTTTTCTCGGCAAATCCCACATCAGACAGCTACTGCATAAGCCGAAGTTGCCGGTCACAAGTTGAGATCGATTGAACACGACATAACACGACTCAAAGTTCTAGACGCAGCTCCTTTTGACCCAATTGGGAGCCTTGCAACCTAGGTCAATGCCAACCGCTTCCTTTTCAGGCTCGGTGTGGAAGAACGGAAGACACACACACACACAGAGGACTGGCTTGACATTGTTTCTTTGTCTCTCTGCCCCTTCGACGGAGCAGGCCACCACGGATGCCGCAGGGCAGGCGAAAATTTGCTTCCTGCCGGCAGCGCTGAACAAAGTTCAGGCAGAGTGGGGCTTCTCCGGCTTACGTCGCGTGATCTTGGTAGTGTATTCCGATTCCACCATGTTGCGATTCGTGAAAGCATCTGCTCCTGAAGTTGAGTCGTTGCTGGCTTGGGAGTTTCGGATTTGGGGCGATTGGCTACTTGCGGTTCTCGGGGCGAGGGTTCAGGGTTTAGGACTACGGTCTGGCGCGTTACGTGCCCTGTGATGCACGAGCCATCGCTGAGGCAGGCAACTTGGAGGCACTTCAGAGAGACCTCGTTCAAAAAACGACCTTCAGGGTCCCTGTGAGTTTTTTGAGCAAGGCCTGGAAGTGAGGTCATGAGAGCTGGACTTGCGATTGCACGTCCTTTAGGGTTTGAGGCTTTGAAGTTTAGTTTGAGGTGTAGGGCAGCGGTGTTAGAGCACCTTGGCTACACCCGTTCTCCTTAATTTCCGAGAATCCTTCGCACACTCATGTAGTTCGTCGGAAGTGAGGAGTCACAAAAACCTGGCGAAAGCCCTCGCTTCAGGTGGCGGAAACCGACTTCTTTCATGGCACCGAGGTCTTCCTCGGGGATGGCTAGGGCTTTTACTCGGAGAATTTCCGTCCATATTCTACAAGGTGACAAGGGACGGAGAGAGATTAAGCGACCCGAAGGGCAGAAGAGACAAAGAGGTCGACAGGCGGCCATCTGTGCAGGAGAGTTTGTTGGGGTCCCTCCCAATCACTCAGGTGTCTTCTGCTGCGGCCGGGGGTCCACACCATAATCATCGAGTCAGGTTGCCTGCTGTTTCCGTGAGGAATGCCTATGGGCAGGCGTATGTGCATAAACCTTACGGTTAATCAAATTTGTAAACCATAAACCGCACAGCCATATGGGAGGCTTTGGCAGGAAGGGCTGTTGTGATCACTTTGGCGGCCTTGTGCCAGGTCTCGTTGCTAGGGGCGGACCTGAAGAGCCTCGATCAGGGGCTGACGGACCTGACGGTGAAGCTCCTTCCAAAGGCCAGGAGCTTCTATAGGTTTGGAAACATTAATCCTTACAGAGTTCCTTGCCCATAAATGAGCCCTTGAAGAGAACCACCCAGTTCAGGGTTTCGGGTTTGGGATCAGACGAGATTCCGGGAGTGGATAGGACCGATGCCGCTAGCTGACCGGAAGGCGGCAGGTGGGATTCCAAGTCGTGGAATGGAAAGAAGCCAACATCCCAGATAGGGTCCTAATCAACTAACCACCCAAACACACGCCATGATCTCTTCAGCCTATGCCCCGAGCCTAGGGCCCAGAAGCTCTGCACTTCCTGAAAACGCTCACTTACAGCATCTTACATTTGTGAAGCTAGAACTCAAGATTAGGTGCAAGCTCCTCCGAAGAGCTTCAGCTCCCTCCTGCCCAAAGCAATATAAGCCCAAACACCCGCCAACCCCAAAAGCCCAACAGTAACAGGCTGAGGCCAACCCCAGATAATATCGCGACTGACACCGCTCGCAGAACTGCATCTTGAGTTTGGGCATGGTCGAACATTTTTGCAACTCTACACACCTGGTGCCTGCCTGCGGAAGCTTCAAAGCGAAAAGCACCCGACAATCCCTAGAACCAGCGAGGTCTTCATACAAGCGTTGATGATACCCCAAGTCTTCATCTCGACAGGCACAGGCTTCCCTTGCCATCCACGTCTTTCGGTGTCCCGAAGAGCTTCCAAAGGCTACGGAGGAGCCTCCAGATGTCCAGGGCTATGGGGGTTTGGTCTTCAGTCTTCAGGGCTCTTTGGGATTTTCAGAGGCTAAGATCGGCTTTCGGCTGTTGATGGCTGCCAAAAGCGCCCTCAACTTGAAAACCCAACCCCTGTTGTAAAAGTTTCGTGCTGCATCATTGCTTGACAGATCTTTTTTGGGATTCCTTAGAGGCGCACAAGTGCATGGTTTCCGTGACCCGGAGCAGAGATTCTTGCAGCTCCATGTCAGCGCTGAAGTTCTGGGTGCCTTGGGGCTTCGAGGCCTTTGGGTTTCGAGGCTCTTTCGAGGACTGCTTCTTGGAGTCTTTGGTGCTCTTAGTGTCTTAGCGTTTGTGTGGGGGTTGACTGCAGCTTGGAGTGATCCGTGGCAACTGCTCCCCAAGGAATGAATGCGTCCAGTGTGTCTGATGAGTAGTACTTGTAGTTTTGAATTGTATGGACCGCATTGAGATCTGCGGGACATAAGGACTTGTTGATTTTGTTGATTGTAGTGAGTGCAGGATCATTACAGGAGCATGCGGTGCCTGACTCTGCAAACGCTAGGCGTTGCTAATCACCGTGTCAGGCTGTGTTCATGACAGGTACCGCGAAGATGCCATCCAAACTGAATCCATCGCAGCAAAACCCCGAACACTTCAGGAGATGTTCGGCATAATCGACTGGGCAGCTGAAGAGCGACAAGGCCTTCAGGAAGCCGAGGCCAGGGTGCTTTTCTCAGCCCGGCTGGCGTCAAAGTCTCAGAGACCTGGATGCAAACATGCTTGGGTGCCCTTTGAGCCGCTGCGCTCAGAGGCATCTCTTCGCTTCTTATTTGAGCCAAAGTTCGGCGGTTCAGATTTCGGGCTTCTGGCATGTCGTGCTCGGCCTAAGAACTTGATTTTGCAGGTGGAGGTGACGCAATTGGACAACAGCAAGCAGCCGCTGCAGTTGTCCCATGCCGCAGAGGACCCGCAATGAGGGGCTTCTTTCGGAGGCGCGCGAGGGACCGATGTTCAACTTCACGTGCTTACAGTATGTGGGCAGGACCGATTCGAGGCCAAAGGCCTTGCAGAAGGCTGCGTTGCAGTGCCCCTCGGCAAAGCTCTGACCTGACTCACCCGGAAGCCGCATGCTTTCTGGTGCGTGAGAATATTATATAAAGCGCTTGGTTAGATTAGGTGTTGGGGATTGAGGGTTTCGGGCTTTTTAGAACACTCGTCCCCTGTTCCTGTCGTGTTTCGCAGCTGGGGTCCCAAGGAAAGTCAAGTGCCAGGGGTATGAGGCCGAGGACACGGAAACTGATGCTGGCAAAGGGTAGACTGCACTGTTAACACTGTTAACCTGCTTGTGAGGTCAAGAGAGTGGGGGAATCCACTGCTGCAGGTTTCTGTTGCAAAAACTGCATCTGCTAAGTGCTTCTATTGCAAAGGCGTTTTCCAGCGGGTGCACATTTCAAAAAACACAATATTGCCAGGAGAGAACCGTGATGTTGTTGGTTGGTCCGAATCAGTTCTTCTTCCCCATGACGGCCAGTTGCCGAATCGCCTCTTGAGGCATGGCTTGCTGCAAGTTGGTGAGGGGGACGTGGTGCCTGTTGGGTTGCGGGTTGCATGCTTTGTCGATATCATGGGGTTTTTGACATGTACACGACCAGGCCGGACTGCTTCGTGAGAAGCCCCCGTGGACATGGTGTCTCGATTCGACCGGCAGAATGCATGCAGTCGTTAAGTCATTCGGTAGTTGGGCTGCGAAACCTGCATTTTGGAAGGAGCTTTTGCCCTACCCAGCCTAGCCGCCTAGCCCTGAAGACTGCCTCGAGGATTTGTCTCTCTCATGGGGGCTGGTTGTTCAAGTCAATAGAGCGATCCGACGGTTGACTGAATGCACGCGCCAGAGCATAGTATTCCGGAAAACTCCGGAGCCACGAGTGACCCGTCGATGCCTCGATCCAAGATGAGAGACCCTTTTTGGGGGGTACTCTTAGGGTAGTATCTTGTCCTGTGCAGGTCATTGGGGCATGAGGGCCATGCTGCCCAGGGGGCCGCAGGGAGGAGTTTCCGAAGGATGCATGTCGGATTTGAGCAGACAGACTCTCCAAGTGCTATCTTGTGCAGGGCTTCTGAATGATCTTTTCGGTGTTGGGGCTTCGGTGCGAGTGCAATTCAGCGAGCAACCTAAGCTAGCATTGGCAGAATCCGGCCAGAAGTGGTGCACGCACCCAACTCATCCAAGAAACCATGTGCAAAAAACCAAAGGAAGGACGCGCGAACCTTGTGCATCAAACTCGCGCTCTGAAACTAGGAGCGTGTTCGTGGGTGAGCGATGCTTGCTGGCATCCCGAAAGCCCGAGTTATATCCGGCTGTCAAACTCATTGGCAGCTGCTCCGCCCACGGTTTCACAAGCTGCGGACGAGCAATGCTAGAGCTCGAAAAGCCCGGGTGTGGCAGTGTAGCAATGAGAATCGGTGGAGCCGTGGTGTCGAAGTCCTGGTTGAGGAAGCTGCCGAGCAAGTGGAAGGTAAAGCTCGGAACTGGATACAAAATCAGTCCTGGCTGCCAAGGTGTCGATGCCACAGGGCTGTGCGCCGCGAGCTTATCATCCCGGACAAATTCTGCAATGCGGGCTTTGTCCTTGCTAAGTGGGAGGGAAAAATGGAAGAACTTAGACGGCCTTGTGTTGATTGACTAGTGACTAGTGACTAGTGGTGACTAGTGGGTGTGGCGTGTAAATCGTTGTTTGTTAGGTTGCTTGGCAGATGCGGCTTAGATCTATGATCTGCTTGTTTGGTGATGCTCCGATGGGCAATAGCCACTTGTATAACCCGAAGACCAGTCGTCACGAATCCTTGCCTGGCTGCCGAGCCTGCACGGTGGGGTTAGGGGTAGGTGTATAGGGGAACCCAATCTGGAGCAACCCGCAAAAGCAAAACCTCGCTGCTTCTCAGGCCACAGCCTAAGAAGAAGAAGAAGGCGCAACGCTTCGCCCGTGGGTCTTGGGATTGAACGGGGGAACTTCGCGCGGAACCCTCGAGTTTCGAGATTGTGATTAATGAGGCCATGTTGATAGTCACCGAAAAACAGCCCGAGGCATGATTG
Source organism: Symbiodinium sp. clade A Y106 (assembly GCA_003297005.1). Classification (NCBI taxonomy): domain Eukaryota; class Dinophyceae; order Suessiales; family Symbiodiniaceae; genus Symbiodinium; species Symbiodinium sp. clade A. Next base: position 102,767 of record BGNK01001386.1, on the reverse strand, counting down.
TGGTGAGAGTGACACAGTGACTAGCACAGATGACTTCCTTAAATTGCTTTGCTCGGCTATAGCTGATGCTCAAGATTTACATACCTGTGACGAGAACGGTGCAGGATGGGTTAAGTCGACACAAACGATTGCGGCAGGAAGTGTGCACTGGAGAACGGAGCTACAAGCCTCCTTTTGGCAAGCGCCCTTGCTACTGTAGTTTTGGTGGTTCTCTAGGTTATCTTCATGTGAATCCCTGAGACAGGGAGGAGACAGGGGCCACGGGACCAGTGCAACAGGGACCCCCAAAACGACAGAGCTTGCATTGACAAGCACAACTCAAACACATGATTCAATATCAGCGCGGCGGTGTTTACATTGCCATGTGTCTGACCGCGAGAATCACAACATGCATGTGATGTTGTTGGTAATTTCGTTTTCCCCTAGTGCTTTGCAGACGGTGTGACTAGCATCGGCGGACGAATTAAATCAGTGTCCAACTCATTCCTTCCTATCAGAGAGTCAAGAAGAGATATGAAGAGTCTTTGCGGTGCAGGGCTTGTGGCATTGCCAGGATAAGAAGGACAAGAAAGACAAGAAGAAGCAAGACAAGTGTGGTTCCCAGTGAGAATAAGTCGGCACAAAAACATGCTGTACTCAAACTAAAACGTCCTGACACCGGGCTTTGTTGTTCGGTCTAGCTGAGGGTCTGTTTCAGAACCTGCTAAGGAAGAAAAAAAGCAAGGACAGCAAGAAGAAGAAGAAAAGCCACTGGGTGGCACTCTTCCCGCGAGTTGCTCGTCTTCCGTTGTTTCAACGAGACAGGGTCATGCGCAGCTGCTTCCGGCCCAAGGCAAGAAGAAAAAGGCAAAAAGTAGCAGCTCTTCGCTATGTGGCAGCACTTAGCCTGCAGTCTCAACGTGTGTTGTCCCACAGGGTGAGCCTCCCCGAGCTTGCTTGCGCCAAGCCTAGCTGCCTAGCTTAAGCCTGAACTCCACAATGGGGAGACCTTGTGTTCGCCTATACCCTAGTGACTAAACCCATTGCATCTTTGGGGAACCTAGGTCCTCGTCGAGCTCATCGAGCTCTGGAGGAAGAGCCGCCGCTAAGCCGCTAGCCTTGGGGTGCCTTTGACCAGGTCTCGGGTCCCCGCCCTTGGCCCCATCGCCAAACCCAGTGTGGTCGGGCCCGGCAGGAAGCCCTGCAGCGAAGAAGAAGAAGAGCTGAGCAGTGAGCAGTAGATTTTAGGGCTTAGTGCTTAGTGGTCTTCGTGTGGAGTAGGGAGCTGCCTCAACCTGGCCGCAAAGTTGAAGCCAGGGTTTGTTCCAAATTCCAAATCTGTCTCGACCCATCGGCATCCGCCTGGCTTCTGGATTCCAAAGTGCATCTGCTCCCCGAGCCTGTGCCTCTTCATGCTAAGAGGGTCAAGTCCGCTCTGGCAGCTTCGAGGCCTCACAAGAATCGGGTCTCAGATCGGAAAACCCGAAGGCCTCAAGAAGTACATGAGCCAAACCCAAACCCGCATAAACCCGCCTTGTCCTATGAAGAACGACCCACTGTCCCTCGGTGAATTGGGTTGGCTACCCGGAGGGATCTTAGCACAACCGACAGCCATACTCCCAGATTACGTAGTGACATGCCCATACACGTCATCCCGGGCTTCAAAAACCCATGATGGATTGTTGATGTGGTTGGTGTCGAATCTATGGGGTGTCAGGTCGTTCAAGTCGTTTCGTTTTGCTGCGCGTGTGGTGGTTTAGCTGCAAGTCGTGTGATAATGAGTAAGCATGGCCATGCAGGGTGAAGAAAATAAATTGGACTGTACCTGGGCGCAGGCGCACGAAAAGATGCAAGAAAAGACGAGGGAGGGGTACTGTCCTGAAATCGAAAAGGACTTCTTCGATCAGGTGTGCGGCGACGACACAGCGTTTGGCATGGTGAAGTGCACCTTTTCAATCGAGGGCGGCCAGATGACAAGGACGGACGGTCTGCTGCGCTCCGGCGTGCCTGGCACCTGACGCGATCGGGGCCTTTGAGAAGATGCAGTCAATGCTGATGTGCGCAGAGGCTCACTGCAAGATAACGGCTGATTTCGACACTTCAAATTGAGATGCGAGCCGAGGCAAAAAGCAAACTGCATATAGGATAGTGGTGGTTGTAACAGGAGGAGTGGGAAAAAGCACGGCAGGGATCCTTCTCGTGACCAGTATTGCGAGCTCGGCTTCGAGCTGCGCCTCGCCCTGAGTTTCAAGATGCAGTGAGGAGGCCTGTGACCTCAGGCCTGAGATACATGCCTGCAGTGAGTTGGCTCACAAGCCAAGGCGTAGATAGCCACGTCCAGGGTCTGACATGCAGGAGTCAGAAGAAAGGAAGAGTGATGTGAGAAATACTCCAGACCTCAATGCATTCGGTAGGTCTGAAGTCTTACGGGACACCTGAACTCCACAGACACAGATCGACGGTTTGTTGAAGTACCTCCGGCACCTCCGCCATCACTTTGTGCCACGCCAGGAGGTTGGGGGTTTCGTACCTTGGGGCAGGTGACCGGCACAGAGAGTTTCGTGAAAGTGAAGCTTGGCAGCATCTAAGCAGAAAGGAGGCTTCTACTCTCTTTTACGAGATGTCCGAGGTGCATTGCGGCCTTCCCTGCACAGGTACGGTGCCATGTATATCGGCCCATGGCAAGAATACAAGCCGGAAGCTTGAAGCCACTTGTGTGCCTTCCTTGACGGGTGGAGAGAGCTGCCAGGCTATGATCCACACACATCCGTGCAACAGCCGTCGCTTGAACTTCCTCGCAGCATTGAGGTGCAAGCTGATATGCCATAGCGCCCTTTAGAAAAGACCGAACCGTTGATAGCATCAGCAATCAGCAGAGAGCACCATGGGCTTCCGTCTCCTTTGGTTCTTGGCGTTGGCCTATGCGCAGTCCTTCGAAGAGACCAACCTCCTTCAGTTGTTGACTCCATCACAAGAACTTCTCTCCATCAGTTCCCTGGCTTCGGATGCTTTCGCCTTTGGGTCTTCCCTAACCCCTTGTTGTTCTATCGGTCAAGCTCAAAGGGCAATCAGAAAAGCTAGTAACCTAGCTGAGGCGCCTACGGCACGGATGCAGCTCAAAACCAGCTTCAGGGCCAGGGCCAGGGCCAGGGGCAGGCCGAAGGAACTGAGGAGGCTCAAAAGCGGCCTCAGCACGACTACGCCGAGATTGAGCGCTTGGGCTTCACTTCCGCAGACGACAAGTGGAGCAACGCACCCATGCCGCAGGAGCCCGCCAAGCCGGTAGAGGTGATTGTGACCGGACAGCACATTGTAAAGGGTTCTGGGCACAAGAAGTCTGTGAGCGGTAAAGATTCCCCCGCGCCAAAGTCAAAAGAAGTAAAGGCCAAGGCCAAGGCCAAGGCCACGGCAGCTTCCCAGTCAAAGAAGAAAAAGCAGGTGAAGAAAGAGCGAGAGCAAGCCAAGGCTCAAGTCACCCAGAAGGCAAAGGCCAAGGACGTCCCGGCCGCCAGCGGCGTAGCCGGCGTAGACTCCGAGGCTTCGACCCAAACTGCCCAGGGCAGTGATGCGGAAGCAGGGTCTTCGGCTCTGCCGGCTGCCGCCGAGTCTCCGAAGACAGTGCCAACGCTACCACCGACCGACAAGGAATCTTGCGGGAGTTGGTTGAAAGACTGCCGCAACAACTTCAATGTTGATGCTTGCATGAGTTACAAGTCACTCTGTGCAGCCGATGCCGCAAAAGATGCTCTCAAAGGCCTCGCAGGGCCACCTGCTCCCGAGGCTTCAGAGATCTCGAGTCCAGCAGACGCTCTAAAGGAGGCTCTCAATGACCCGAGTGTGGGCACCAGCGAAGTGCCCGGCAGTGATGGGGCCGGAGCCGCGGCAGGGGCCGAGGCGGCTCCATCTCCCTTCGGCCTCCCCGACCAGGAGACTCCTACCGAACTTCCAGCAGATGCCGGAGCTGTCCCTGACATCAAAGAGGATGCAGAGGAGCCTGAGGCTGAGGAAGAGGCGGCGGAGGCGGCGCAGGAAGCAGAGCCTGAAGTTGCAGAACCTGCAGAAGAAGAAGCAGAATCCACCGAAGTTGCGGAGCCCGCGGCCGAGGAAGCGGAACCCGTCGTCATTGCAGAGCCTGCGGTCGAAGAGGCAGCAGAGCGCGCGGCCGAGGAGGCAGAGTCCAGCGAAGCTGCAGAGCCTGCGGCCGCGGACGAGGAAGCAGAGCCTAGTGAAGTTGCAGAACCTGCAGAGGAGGAAGCAGAACCCACCGAAGTTGCAGAGCCTGTGGCCGAGGAGGCAGAATCCGGCGAAGCAGAGGAAGCAGAGCCCGAAGTTGCCGAGCCTGCAGCAGAGGAAGCCGAATCCACCGCAGTTGCAGAGCCTGCGGCCGAGGAGGCAGAATCCAGCGAAGTTGCAGAGCCTGCGGTCGAGGAAGCAGAGCCCAGTGACGCAGCAGAGACTGTCACAGAGGAAGCAGAATCCACCGAAGTTGAAGAGCCGGCAGCAGAGGAGGCAGAGCCTACCGAAATTGCAGAACCTGTGGCTGAGGAGGCGGAACCCGCCGCAGCGGCCGAGCCTTCCCAGGAAGCCGAGTCCAGCGAAGTGGTGGAGCCTGCAGCCAGCGAAGCCGCCGAGGCGGTGCCGACAGAGGCCTCAGATGCTTCCGGGACTGTCTCGCAGCCATTCGGTTTCACCGTGGCACACCACTCCACTACATCAAGCTCGAAGAGGTCCGCCAAAGCAGTCGCTTCCAAAACATTGTCATCGACTACGGCAAAGAAGTCAACAAAGAAGTCAACAAAGTCGGTGAAGTCGAAGAGGCCAGGTTGAAACTGCAAAGCTTCTCAAAAGGTCCTAATGTCTGACGGATGTATCTAGTCACCTAGTCACACGCACGCACACTTTTTTTTGGGGGGGAGGGAGGGATGGGGGTTGGGGGCCTGGGGCTCAGGAAGTCGACAACTTCGACAAAGTCCTTGACATCGAAGACCAGCAAGTCCAAGAAGCTGGTCACAGCCAAGACCCACAGCAAAAGCAACGAAGGGAGCTCCGAGTTCGTTTTGCCACAGGCGGCCACGGCTGTGACGAACCACCAGGAGGCCGAGATGCCAAAGTCTCTTAAACTCCTTATCATTATACGAAGCTATATTATACTACTTTATCTCATAATATACTATGTTTTACTGTAGTATATTTTGCATAATACTTATTGTTGTTATTAATTATGCGTTTTGATCATATTACAGTATCGCATATGACATCATCTCCCAGGCCCCTCCGCCCTATGCCAAGGTGGGCGTGCCGAGCACGACCTTCGAGTTGAGCCGTCTGGATGCTTTGGGCGCCGGCGCGGGCACCTTGGGCCTGGCCCAGAAGCAAGGCCCCAGGATTCAATATGTCGTATGGGCCTGTGTACATATATATGTATGTATATATATATATATATATAATCGTATAATAGCATATCATGTCATGTAAGATCAGATAAGATCGTAATCTATAAAATTATATATATATATATATGAGGGCTCGGAGTCACTGCCAAAAGTATACCGGTTGCGGGTTTGGAGCGTGTGGGGTTTCCTACAGGTCAGAAGGTTTACGGTTTACACAACTCTAAAGGGTGTTTAGAATATGGGGTGTTTTTTGGCTGCTTTTTGGCTAAGCGTAGGGGTGTTATGGTGTTCTCTGCCGTGACTTTGAGAGGGGGGGGGTCGTTTCGGGTTTGTCAGGAGTTCTTGGGGGGTTTACAGCATTCCTTGTAGGGTTTTACGAAGTTGTGGTTGGATGTGTGATCTTATAGGGTCTTACAGGATCGGGTTTATATGCTTTTTGGGTGTTCAACAGGCCCGAGTCGAGGCTTTCTTCTTCAGATTTTGCTCTGGGCTTTTGTTGGGGGAGAGCGGTGTTTTGAGGTTTTGGGCTTCAGGATTTGTGGGTTTTTGAGTGTGAAGGCTTGGCGGAAAGTCTCTGCAGACGCCTCACCAGAACATGCGACGCCAGGTGACCCCCAGGATTTCGAGACCGCGAGGTCCAACATGTGCTCCTGGTGGCTCCAGGTATGTGGCAAGGTGGGAGGGTTTAGAGAATCTTCGAGATGTAGAGTCCAGAGTCTAGGATGATAAAGCTTAAGAGCATGAGAAAGCTTAAGAGCTGGGCCCAGCAGGGCTGTGCTTAGAGATTCGGGCTTCCCCAAAACAGAGACAAAGGTAGATATTTGGAAGGGGGCCCCAGCAGGCAAAACCCCAAACCGATCCGTTCCTGCCTTGACCGACTGCGCGAGTCGAAGCCCTAAACCCTTAGCTAGGCGAAATTCATCGAAGCCCTCCACCGTTTGTCCGAGTGTGAGAGCGCAAACCCTAAGACCCTAAGCCCTGAACCTGTGGCAACCAGGTAAGGAGTCGAGTCAATTTTTTGCCTGCATCAGTGTTGGAGTTCACCGTCAAACCTGAGCAAGCAAGAACCCCAAGACGAAGGAGTCCGACCGCCTAAAGCAAGGCCAGCCCGAGCACACAAGAAGAACGCAAGGCAAACTTGAGCAAGCAAGAATCAGAAGACACAGGAGTCGCACCGCACGAAACAAGGCAAACCCTAGCGAACAGGAAGTCCACGACACAAGAGTCCGACCGCATGAAGCGAAGATTCAGAACTTGCTGAGCCCAGCTTAGAATCGATACCCATAGTGATGTGCACGATAGATCTGACTGTCTTCTTAATGTATCTGTGTCTTTCATCTGATGTGTATATAAGATGCATGTATATGTAGATGTGTATCTCTTTCTGATGCTACTCATCTTTAGCTCTTTGAGCAGGGCTTTTTCCTCGAGCGAAGGTCGCCAAAGCAAGCGTTTGCGACAAGTATGCCAGCCTCTGCCGATGACTTTCCGCCGCGAAGTGGAGGGGCTTAGGTTAGACTTAGGTTAGGTGAGACATAGTACTGAGTACTTTCTGCACAAGTTTTCAGCATCTATTCAGATGGATGACGATTCTTTTAACTCCGTAGGCTCGAGCTGTGCCGAGTCGGTTAGTGAGGCTTGTTCTCCATATGGAGGCATTCCTCAAACTGGGACCCGGAATCCAAGATTGCAAGAAGCGTCACTCCACTGACAGCGGATTCTCCGCATTTCGAACATCCAGATGCATCCTTCCAGGCCCTTGTTTCTGCTGTCTGTTACTTAGTCATTTCCACGAAGTCAAAGACATCGTGGTTCCATGGACAGCAGAGGGATGCACAGATGCAGCCCACGAGTTCAAAATCATCCGCACTTTGTCGAGCTGCCCACCGACAGTTCTCAGGTGTCTGCTCGCCTGGCATGCACCACCCATTGCTACATCGTACTTGACTTTTCTTTTGCCGTCAGATCTGGCCTCGAAGGTGAGGCTTGCTGTTGCCCTGCCTGCACGCTTCTAGACGAGGCTGGCACGGCTGATTCAGCATCAGCACCAAGCCCTTGCCCGCTTCCCAGATCTTCCCAGTGAAGGTTACGATTGGGCTTCGGGATACGGCTGAAAAGGCGGTGCCTCTTTCATCGACGGCGTGCACGCCTTCATCAGCATCACCATCACAAGCATCACCAGGCCGTTCTCAGTGGTTGAGGAGGCAACGTTTTGCACGCGTACGTCTGCACCACGTCCTCAGCTCAGCTCAAGCTCTACCAAGGCTCACGAGTCTGTCGGAGAGGTGGTGAGACGATCAGGACTCCTTCATTGTTTTGTTGTGCATGGGGTGCTGGTACCTTTTACCTTGGAGTGTCTGGGCGTTAGGAATTTTATGGCTCCCAGGTGCGAGGGTTTGGTTTAGGGTGAGGCCTAGTTCAAAAGAAAAGGCTTCGAGGTAGGAGAATCCTTGAGGACTGCAGTTTTCGTCGATCTTTGACCGGACTTACAGGTAGGCCGCCCTGCAAAAAGTAAGCCCTAAACCCGGCACCCGGTCATCTAGGCGGGCGGCAAGAAAGCCTAAAACACCAAAACCCCAGGCAAAAAACACACAGACACGCACACATCGAGAAGAGTCCAACACCGTAAAAACCCTGAAGCCCCCTCACTGCACGTCCGAGAGTGAGTGCCGAAAGTCCCGAGGCTGTCAAGGCCACGAAGCCCTAAAGCTTAATCGCTGCGCGGGGAAGGCTTCTGAGCTTTACTAATTCCTGGAGAGTTGGACGATGGTGGTTGTGGATACTGAGCAGAAGTGGGCCGTATAAAATGGGACCGAAACAGTCCCTAAGTAGCAGGATCGTCAGTAGAAAGCCTGTTCAGGGCCTTCCGAAACCACGAACCCTCTCCCCAGATCGTCGTTATTTTTTGTTGTGTTGTGTCTGATTGTTCGAAGTTGGACTTTCGAAGATTGAGCATTTACAAGTCATGCACTGTGTATGATATGAAGTTTGCGTTTCGGATTTTTGTACTTCACTCCATGCCTCCCGTTGCTATGGGCTTCAACACGTGGACGTGGCATGCGGTTTCTGCCTGTGACACAGGAATAGTGTCCATGCAACATCTACATGCTCGGTGACCCTAACCCCGAACCCCCCGCCCCACAAAAACAAAGTTGTCCAACGAAAACCTTCCTCTCTTCAATCAGGAAGTCGGCCCTCCAGTCACCGTGGGGAGGCATCCCCATCTTCATCCAGGCATATGGGAGTTCCAAAAGGAGGGGACCCTAATGACTCAAGATTTTCGAGACCCCGTACATGACATAAATGGTCGTAAGAGCGTGTGGCAGTTCACGCTTACACCGCATTTGAGCTGCGTCCTGAGCCTGCTGAGTTTCTATGTTCGGTGTCGTCTGTGCTTTTCGTATCAGTGGAGAGTGCCTGCAAGGTTACCAGGTTGGCGCTTGACAGTCTACCCCGGGCACATGATGTGAACGATGTGCTATTGTACTTGGGAACTGGCAACAAGCCTCCCATCGAGACAGCCTTCTCAAAGTGGCACCTTTCGAGGAAGCCCTTTCAATCCCAAACCCTCGCCCAGCGAGTCTGCATGAAGCACGTCTTCACGACGGTTCAACCTAACGTTAGTTATTTGCCTCTCCCTACACGCACAAGTGCCTACATACACACCTCAACCCTAATCAGCCCTAATCCCTGGCTTGTCCCAGTTGCGACCCCATATCTGGTATACGCGGCACGTGCCTTGACTGTGACAGGTCTGGCTTTTCCGGCTTCTCCAGCAACAGCGCTCCCGCCGGTGCTTCAGAGATTGCTTTCTAGGAACCTTTGATCGAGTTTCGCTGGAAATTTTAGGGGTCTCGGCTTTGGGGCCTGAGGTGTTTTAAGGCGTTTGGTTGTTTGGGGTTCTTTCGGAGCTTTGGGGGTTTTGGGCGTAGGGTGTATTACGGCTGCCAGGGGTTATTAGAAGGGCTTAGGCTTTTGAGCTGTCGTACTTTTAGCGGTTTGAAATTAGCATTTACAGTGTTGAGAGCATCAGGCACTACTGACAGTAAACGCTCTACAGTCCTTGGAGGAGTGTTGCGGGTTTCCGTGTGTCAGGCAGTAGTTTTCTGGGAGTTGCGGGATCATGTAGACAGGGGCTGCTACCGCTGCGGCGACGACCGACGACCACACTTTTTTGCTTGACCAGAATTGCCGGTCATGTAGACAATGGCCGTTGTTTGATGAGCATATGCACCTGCAGGCAAGACTTTACCTATTCCTACTGTCCGAGCTGGCATAAAAAGATGCATGCCATGCCCCTCCTTTTGTGAGGTTTGAAGGCCGGTGTTGATGCACATATGTGTGGCGGCTAATACGGACGCTGGCAATACCTCAGTGTCTTGTGAACAGCAACTTTGCCTCTTACTCTGCATCTGAGCGCAAAATTGAAGCTGCAACGGAACCGGCTCAAGTAACTTTGAGGCCCGGCTTCCTGGGCCCTCCCCGCAGGCCTTGGCCTCGGATCTCTTTGAAGTCACTGTGGGCATTCGGCTTCGTGGCTATGTTCACAGCGCTCGTTCTGGGAACAAAGCGTTCCCTAAGCCCTAAGCGAAACAACAACGACAACAGCATCCACTCCCCGAAAACCGGGTGGCACGGCTGGACACCGTTGGGCAAAATGTCCACGACTTTGACTGTGTTGCGCCGTATTCAGCCCTTGTTCAACATCTTTTTGGTCACTGGTCAGTTCGGGCTTGACGCCATTGCAATGTCAGGTTCGCCTCAAGGATTACTGTGACAGCCGGAGCCTCATCCGTGTTACGGTAAGCCGCTCCCTTCGTGCCTCCCACAGTGACGGGTTCGAAACGTTTTGACGGGTGTTTACGTGTTCAAGACGAAGGGCTTACAGCTTGAGGTTCATTGGGATTCGAGCTAGGCCTTCTGGGGTCGACTGGCGCAGTGACGAGTCCGAATTGTTGATGTGCATATCCTTCTTGGAGTTCTGTTTCGGTGGACAATGATTGCAGCTAGAGGAAAGTCTGGCATAGATTCGAGACCCCGGACAGTCGTTGCAAAGAGTAGGAAGCCGTTCCAAGCTCCTGCATGGTGCAGCACTATAGTCAGTAGAAGTTGCATTAAACATCTTTGAAGATGGAGCCGGAGTGCAACGAGTTAGCTTCCCAGGTGTAGAGCGGCTGAGCAAGGCGAACGATCGGAGGCAGGAGAAAAACGCGAACTCGCATGTGCCAATGGCAGGGAGCACTGGACAGTAAGTTGCAGATCTTGAGCCTGCAGTATCTCTCATGTGACGAACTTGGGCCCAAACGTCAACCAAATCTTCGACAAAAACAGTGGGGCTTAGTGTTCTGACCTGGCCTGCACATCATGTACATGCTTCCTATGCTGAAGGCGCAACAACTTCGGTTCCAGTACTAAGTTTACTCGTAGGCTCTTGTCGGGGGGTTTACGGGCCCAGGAAGCTGATAAAGGGCGGCGGCAGGGACATCCTAAGCATCTGTGCGTTGAGAAGCGGGAGTGCCCGGAGATGGGCGCCAGCAAGGCCTTTTTTCGAAGCGTTTTCAGGGTTTAGGGATGTTCAGACTGATAGCTGACGGTATCGAGACCGTGGCCAGACTTCTGTGCATGGTGTCGAGTGTCGGCTTAAAGGGTGTCGGGCAGATGCGGGGGAATTTTATTCGGATGGAGGATCAGGGATTCCCCACCGCTCGAAACCTGCAGAACAAGTCAAGTGGCGTTTGTTACAGCATACCTGGGTTCCAAGGTGTCCAACATTCGGCCACCATGCATCTTGTGCATAGGCCCGGGCTTCAATTTCGCCCTGTTTTCTACGGCCCGAAAGCCGAAAGCCGGGAGGCAAAAACAAGCTACGGGCTTTCTCTGCAGGCCCCGCCTTCCCAGCGGAAGCAGCACCGGCAGCACCCGACCGTTCACGCCCCGGTTGTTCAGAATTTTCCTCTCCCAGTTTGGGGAGCCGTGGGCGAAGAGCTTTCAGACAGCAGCTGAGGCCGAATTCTTGCATTCAGTTCAGATTTCCAGTGAACGGTTTGGACAGCATGACATGGGTTCTAGCGTTCAGTCCTGGTTTTCTTCTGGGCGTGAAGTTTCCAGGGAGATGGATGTTAATGCACAGCGATCCTGAGGATTTGTGCAAACCTGTCTCGTCGCTGAAAGCGCAGGCGGCATCAGCTGTCACAGCCGGCGAAGAATGAGCCAACATATGATCAAGCAGTGCGAGCCTACGCAGCACAGAGACCAGCCGAGCAATAGCCAAACAAACCAGAGCCTATCGGGCTTGATCTGAAAGGAACTCCGCCAGGACCTCGGCCATACTTAGTAAGCTGGTCATGATTGCTTTTGTTGTTGTTGCGGCTAAAGTTATGGCCAGTATGATCAAGAGGCTGGGTGGTGATAGAGTCGCCCCCATGCAGAAGGCAGGATCTAGTAGACTGATAGCACCTCTGTCCCTGCATCCCAGAAAAAGTCATCAAGGCCCTGAGCCAGAAATCTGTCGCTTCGAAACGTCGAAATACCAGCGAGGTATAGCAGTAGCAGCCGGGGCAGCGACAGAGGCCTAGGCGGAGATACCAGTTTGGTCAAGCGTATACGGTGCTGAATCAGTGCTTGTCTGACAGCAGTGTCTGACAGCATCACGCGAGCATCCCACCAGGTTTGGATGGTTGGGCCTGTTTTGAGGGGGGCTGTGTTTGGGGGTGAAAGACCAATTGAGATGTTTCAAGACCAATGCCGCCCCAGAGCCCTCAAAGCGTCAGAGGCCTCGAATCTTGCAGCTCGACGAGCTCGGTAGGCCATGCGGGGCCTGGGCGTGTAAGCAGTCCTGAAAGCTTCTTGGGTTATCTATCGCCACGATCACCATCCTCCTTTTCATGGACACTCTCGATGCCTCCGTGATGCATGATGCATCGTCAGTATCACCACCACCTCCACCACCATCCACCACGCCCACTTTATTGCCGTGGTCACCGCCGCTACGAAGAGCGTTTGTTTAAGCTTTCTCGGGCGCTAAAGCATATGGCCGCGCCAGATAAGGTATTGATGTGCAACACTGTTAAGGGCGTCGAACTGCCAATGTTGCCCCGGCACCTGAAGAGCTACTGGCTACCTGTTTAGTTGTGCAGTCCTTTCTATCCCAAGAAATTCAGCAGGAATTACTAATTACTGTACGCATCAGGCAATGCTGCTGCGAAACGCGCGGCAGGCTGGCCCGGTCAGATTGGCAGTATAGATACAATAAATCATGATTCAGAAGCGGGGGCAGGCAACATACGGGCTCGCTCATCACTTCTCCATGAAACCCGTTGCACCGCGGCGGATCCCAGCATCAGCATGCCGGGAGGGAGCAGAGAGTGTTACTTACAAACTTTTTTGGTTATAGTTTTCCAACACAGAGCACATGACATGACACATGAGGGGGATATGCCCAAAAGAGAACATACACTCATAATTTCATCATTATTTCGTCATCGTATGTTTCATGGCTTTAGCCGCAATGATGAGTTATTTTCGTTTCTCACTCCCCATAGCCGGCTCCAACACCGATCGGGTGGAGAGAGAGAGAGAGAATATATATATATATATATATATCTGTCTGCAAACTGTCAGGGGGACTCGATTCGGTTTTCACGCCCTGCCGAAAGCCCCATAACACATGGGGGGGCCATGTGGCCGGGGGCCTAACCAGCCTCCTACGCCCGGCAGAGGAAGAGAGAGAGAGAGAGAGAGAGCGAGATGCCAACCACTCCATAATAACAATGGGTGGTTGGGCGGGCCAAGCGCCTGAGGGTCGAGACTCGACCCCCATGCCCAGCAGAAAGGAAAAAAGAAAGGAAGAGAGAGAGAGAGCGAGAGGGGGAAAAATGTGAGCCTAATCCGTATGTCAACAAAGATGACTGAAGACTGAAATCACATAGCTCAATATAATCTTCTTGCATTTTCAGTCATGACAGTCATCTCTCTTCACTCCCCTCAAACAGCCCGTTAAAAGGCGGGCGGGCCATAGTGCCCGAGGGGCCTTACTCGCCCGTTAAGCCTGGGAGAAGAAGAGAGAGAGCGAGAGAGAGAGAGAGAGGCCCTGGCGAAAGAAAGAGAGAGAGAGAGAGAGAGAGAAGAAGAAAGCAGGAGGGAGTTTCGCGCCGTAAGCAGCTCAAAAGAGAAGGAAGAAAGAGATTGGAGAGAGTTGTAGCCTGGGGAGACCATGTCCCAAGTCCAAGAACCAAGCCTTGGAGGTCAACCGAACGCCGAAGGAGGGCTTGCAGCATGTATTCCTAAAACTAGAGGGACCAAGAGCTCTTTCTACATTTCTCGTTTCGTGTTCTCGCTTATCTACCTATCCATAGACTGTAAAACTTGTACATGAAGCAAGTATTGCGAAGCAAAAAAGCCACGGCGGAAGTGCCAGGAGGTGCCAGAAAGGCAGCTGGGAAGCCGCCGCGGCCAGTCTGCAAATGACGACTTGCGCTATGGAAAATTTGTGTCAAAGCAGGGCATTGGACACTCTCTCTCTCCCTCTATCTATCTCTCTATGTCTCTGTCTCTCTCTCTCTATTTTTCTGTCTATTTATTTGTCTCTCTATCTATCATTATCTGTCTATCTATCTATCTATCTCTTTATCTATCTATCTTTATACATATGTATAATATTCATATATACTTATATAGTTAGTTTTATATGTATATATTTCTTATTCCATTACATTATAGTATTATTGCTTATTGGATTCTGGCATATTAAGTCGTGTTAGCTTTGCAGAGCCAAAGCTTCTGATTTTCCCGCCTGGATGGTATATGATGGTATGAGTTCACCCGCCACTTCTTCTGTTTCCATTGTGGTTCTTGGATTCATGGGCTGCCGCCCCTCTTCGACCTGGCACCTCTTGCGTGGATTTCGGGATTCTTGGAGAGCGGCTTGAACAGGGTGGTCCATGTTTGGAGTGTTGGTAGGGAGTAGGTCGAGGGGTTTTCTGTGCTTTGGGTGATTGGGCCAGGAATTAGTCGCGACATCAACTGAAGCTAGGACTCGGACCTTGCACAGGTTTCACCGCTGAGCCTGTGCTGCGTGTACATCTTGTGTTGGACTCCGACTTTTTGTGTTTTGGTCAGTTTGTTTGTCGCCCCGAGGCCGCATCTCCCCAGCACAACAACGACGGCCAAAACTGCTACAAACAATACGTCTTCCTAAAAAAGTCGGATCGTTTCTATAAGTACGGTATATGACGGTATTTGGAAGGACAGCGGCATGTAAGAAAGCAAGATAGACGCACATTCATACGAGAAGCTTTGCCCAGTAAGGCCCTCCAAGCTGTTTACACTAGAAGGGTTGTCACCAACAAAAACCCTGTGGTGAAAGATGGTGACTTTGCAGACGAGTGCCCAGGAAGGCGGCATCCTTTGAAGAGTCCGGGGACCCGACTGAACAAGCGAAGAGGGTAAGACGGTTGGGAGAGTTTACGGGAACAGCTATGGTTTTCATGAGGTATGTGTAACCGTATGGTTTTAATGGGGCAATGTTGGAAGCATCTGGTTTTCAGATGTTTTCATGAGGTAGGCAACTTGGGATCGAGGCTTTTCGGGAGTGCCTCGGCCTATGCGAGTTGGTTTTTTGGGGTGCCTCAAGCACAATCAGTTATCAAACGGTTCTCAGTGAATCTGCTCCATCAGAGCGCCGCTTGGCGTGGCTATGGCAGTTCCGAGATCGCCGATGAAGTTGAGCCGTTCGGCCCGAGCGCGCATGTGTTCGAAGCTCACAATAGAAAGCTCTGACCCTGACGATGTTCCTATGATCTGCCTGGGTGTTCGCCTCTCGTTATGCCGTTAGTGCTGGGATATTCACTTCACGCAGACTTCAAGCGCCGCAAGACTTCCCGCCCTGAGCAGTTTCCAGAAGCTTGTTTCGCTTCTTCGTTCTGTTGGGCTTCAAGATGTTTCAATACGCATGGATTTCCCTGCTGCTTGTAGCAAGGATGTTGGGGTTGCAATGCGATGTGTGAAGACCGAGGCAGCGACGAGCTCGAATCAGACACATGCAGAGGCAGGCCTGAGTTTGCGTGTGAGGCGGAGGTCCTTCGAATGCCTCGGCCATAGCCGATGCGGGATGATGTTAGAAGTTCAAGCAACTGAGACGAGTCGTGAAGCAGCGAGGGGTGACCTCTACAAAGCCCCACACTCCTCCAGCTCTTCGGGTGCCAAAGCTGCGAGACTGCGAGGCTCTACGGCTTGGGCCATGCCAAGGAGGCTGAGACGCAGCTTGGGGCCGAGTGCATAAGGCATAAGATGCTTGGGGCTTAGGGTACTTGGGGCAGTATCTCTTCATAAGCAACTCCCAGTACAACGGGGCGGGAGGGGGCATGTTGGTCATGTTTTTTTCTGGGCTCTCCTGGTGATCACGGTCGTCTTAGCATTGTTTGGGGGGATATATGCTGGCATTATGGAAGGGTTTTAAGAGCTGTAGAATTTCTGGAGAAGGTTGCAGAGGTGTCTTGAGAGCTTCCGGGTTGGTTTCGGGGTTTCAAGGGTCTTGGAGTCTGAGAGGCTTCAGGGCTCTGCATGCACACACACTTCAAGGTTTGAGGTCTTTGCAGGGCACAGCCGGCAATTCAACTTTTCCGAACTGAATGCCCAGCCGTTATCTCAGCAGTCAAATTGAGATACATGAGACTAGGAAGCCTCCAGGAAGGGAAGACACTTGCAGGTTCGTGCTTTGCCGAGTTGCTGGCTGTCCGTGCTTGAAGTGTATATATGTAACCCGATATCAGAGCGCGGACGCAATGTCAGGCACAGCAAGGTCAGAAAGCAGTGACGCGCCAAAAAGCTCGGGTGCTTTGCTAACGCATCGGCCAAACTTGTAGTTACTATCGATGTGTGTGGGGAGTAGTTTGCTGGACTCGGAAAGGCTGCAGGCTTGCCGTTTCAATCGATCTGACCCTGGGGCCATGCCCTTTTACACCCAGGCCGACGATCGTGGAGCCTCAGAACAGCCAGCGAGGACTGAAGCTGGATCTGTAGTGTTGGAAACGGTTCGGGAACCCTTGCATCTCTGGGAGCGTGGGCTTGTCCTTGTGCCTGTGCAAGAAGGCTCGTTCGTACCTCAAGTCCTTGCTACATAGATTGTGGGATAAAGCCCAGCAGTTGACTGTGCGTTGACTCTCTGGGAAGGCGGAGAGCCCACAGCTGTCGAGGCGGCCTCTTGATTGTGTTTTCCAACTGCGGGTTTTATTGGTGCTGCCAGCTGCACATGAGTAGTTGGAAGGCTCCTACCAGCACTTGATAATAGCGGACCGGACAGAAGAACAGACAGATGTTCGCGATGATCTGTGTGCCAAAGTACGGCAAGACTTCGTGGGATTTGTTTTTTCAGGTTCGGGCTCGTGAAGAAGCGGGTATTTAGCTGGGAAGGCAGAGCTGCGGATGCCGAGTGCAGAATTTTCGGGTGCATGACGGTTGCCCACTTGTGATACCGTTTCTGAGAAGTGCCAGCCAAGTATCGGATCGTTACCATGAACGTCGTGGCGATTTGGTGGTTGTGGTTGGAGTTGTAATTTCCTGTTGTGTTGTAGTTGGTGCTACCATTGTCGTGCTTGTGCTCGCTCTGCCGCAGACAGTATCATAGTGCCCGTCCCATCCTTTTCCGTGGTACTGAGCGCAGGCAAGCCCTGTACAGAGGCAGCCGCGGCAGCCCCGATTTCACCGCTGTCCTACTCTTTCAGGGCTGGATTTCATCTTGGGCCTTGGCGGTCGGAGCGCAGAGACTTCGTCGATTCATGGTCAAAGTTGATATGATTTAGCTCTCTCAGTCTCTTCGACTCATGCCACGGCGGTAGAATCAGTGGTCATCTTAAACATGTCAGGGGATGGGTAATCCCTTATGGGCTCTACATCTTCTGGGTCCCCCCGAACTTCGGCTCAAGATTTCCTCGCGGGGCTGCTTTGCTCCAGGCCTCTTGGCACCACGAAGTGCACTTCAAGACCCCAAGCCGCTGATCTCACTTTGCTGCAAGGAGCTGCATGGGCAGCTGCAAATCCGCCCCTCTTCCTCCCGCAGTCGGCACATCGGAGGATGGGCTCCTCCACCCCAAAGCCTCAACATCTTCTGTAGTTTCTGGTGCTCAGGAAGGAATGAGCATCCAAAATCAGCTTCCCCATACCTCTGGAGCTCAGGCCCCGGACCCAGGCACAAAGACCGCTCTGTTGCAGATGACATGAAGTCGCCACAAAAACAAGGGACTCTTCTTTAGTGGCCAAAGTAACATCTGCCAAGCGGAGTCTTCAGATACCGCCATGCGGGAGCCAGAACATTGGCCCCGAATTCAATGGAAAATGATCATGCTTTTCTTACAGGGATCCAGGCCATGGACCGCCGGTTTTCTGAAACGAAACTAGGAGCCCTTGGCGAAGATGTCCCAGAAGGCCGAAATCGAACAGATCGTGGGCTCTCACAAGGCAAGCTCCACTATGCCTTAGGGCTTCGGGAGATCAGGTGCTCAACACGGATCCTGTTTTGGGGGGTTGATGTTAGGGTCCCATTCTGTGCGGAGCTTCGGCTGCGGATGTTGGCATCCGCCCTCAGATCGCAACTTGCTGACGTCACGCACACAAACTGGAAGATCCGAGATGCAAAGTGCATGTCTTGATTCATGCCAGGTGGTTGTGATAGCCAAGTCGTGTCCTTAAATGTGGCTGCGCGCGAGTCGTGAGTAGCTGCTGAGCTTGCCTGTGCGGCCTCCAGCCCTCTCTGTAGGTGTTTGGGCTACAGATTCTGATGTTAACGTGGTTGAACTCTCTTACGGCGGTAAAAGTATGCAGCGTTTGATCCGCAAGCTGCAAGCTCTTGCTGCCTCAGGTCATGGTGTCCATTCTGCACCAAGGCAGCCCGGTCTGGCGCGTGCTAGGACCAGCAACGGGGACTTCTGGGGGAATCTAGCGAGGTGCACCATGGGCGTTTGGCACAGACTAATTTCGTCTCTGCTGTAGGTCTTCGGGTCAGAAAGGCGAGGGGCGCATCCTACAAAGTAGGCCTAGGCAGGCCCTGCAGCTCTCCGCTTCTGGTCACGAACATCGAAAAGGAAGCCTCGTGGGCCCTGGATGGACGTTGAGCAGAGACAGTATGACATGGAGTGGCCAAGCCTTTGTTACCACACCTGGGACGTTATGCCTATAACTTGGAATAGCAAGGGTCCGCAACAGCCCAAAATCAAGCTCCTGAAACACCCCTAACCTGACATTCGCAAGTTGGGCTCCTCATCTCTCCTGACATGTGGCTCTCACCTCCTACCGACAAGGCACCAACAACTCTCCCGCTTCCGGGCATGTCCTAGCGTGAATTCCGACATTCCCAGACATGAGCTCCCTTAGGTACGTTTCACTTAGCAGACTCCGAACCATATGCCTGGCCTGAATTGTCCGAGTGTGAGCGCCGAACTTGAAATTCCCAAAGCCCCCGGCCTTGCAGGTGAATGTTGCCTTCCAGTCCATGGGCGTCAGTGACCTGAAGGCCGCTACCGAACACTCAAGAACCCAGGGGGCATAGAGTGGTGCTCTTCCCATACTGGTAGCAAAGAGGCCTCATTTCAAGAGATCAGGGGTTCCAAAACCACAGAACATAAGTTATTGAACTCCACCCGGATGCTACTTCCTGATGAGGTTGACGGCTGGGTGCTGTAGGCTTCTCGGCCCCGGCCTTCGAGCCTTGCGAGCTCATCTCATCTACAGAAACTGTAGTAGTAATTAGTTAGTATAGCGGTTTCCGTCGTTGTTGTCATTATGTTTTCGCACGAGTGCAGACGTAACGTGGTTGCCCTTAGGGGGAGAAATGTAGCATCGTTGCATAAGAAATGCAACGTAACAATCTGCCCTTGGGGGAGAAGAGAACTTCAATCCTCGGCCTGGCGCGGAACTTCACGAAACCCCAACTTGCATCCTTCCATGCAGGTCGTTGAGGCCGATCACCGCCCGGATGAACTCGACTTCATGGAGGTGCCGCACAGCACAACCATTCGGGTCTTGTCAGGCGGACTTGAGCTTGGGGCTTGAGTTTTGCCATGGGGATGCAGCTCTGGAAGGGAACGAAAGCCTTGCTGCCGAAGCTCTCACCCCCGCTTGAAGAAGCTAACAGTCCCCGTTGGCTTCTTTGTGAATCCTGACACCAAGCAGCGGATGCTAGCACGCCGTGCAGGGTTTGGTTTAGTGGTAGCCGTTGCGCACAGCTTGGGCAAACCCAAGGCACCCGAGCCCCTGACACGTTTTGAGCAATGCTGCCAGCGCCACCCAAGATGGGATCCAAGACGAAGCATCCATCACAACCACCGGTTATCGCGCAGCCACCTCTATGCATGCTCAATACTTCAATAACAAACGGTTTCCGCATGATTCCAACAGGCCGTCAAGGAGATCACAGAGAAGAAGGCCTCAAAAACCCGGGCATGCTGGCGTCTGTCTTCTTGGTCTGTACCTGGGGTCTTTCTATGTTACAGGAGTAAGATTACCGGGTGAATCTTTCGCAGTCATCGGTTCCCTCCTGGGCATCGCTGTTGTTGCACGGAAGACCTTCGCAACCCCTGTGACAAGCCTCCAGCCTCACTTCCAGCAGCCTGGCCCAGTCCGTGCCGCAAGTTTTCGTGGGTGGCAAGTTCATCCCAGGCGCGGCGTTTTCATCCGTGTGCCGCTTGTTAACGTTCAAGTCCTGTGGCTGCTGTTCAATTGGCAGCGGCTTCATAGGAGCATGGTAGGAGCGGTAACGCCTTTCAAGCAGGGAGAGCGAGTGTAGGAGCTGATGAGCTTGAAGCGGGTTTGGACGCTGGAATACGGTTTGTTGACTCTTTAGGCCTTAACTTTCAGGTGGCGGGAGGTTGATGTAACATTCAGGTACAGGTCGGGTGATCCGCGTTCAGGCCGGCCTTTGAGGTTGGAAAGGTCAGTATTCCTTGGCTCGTTTCTTTTGGGATGTAGTAGTTTTGTGTCGGGCGCCGTGGATACGTGGCCCCCGCAGGATAGAGTCGAAATCCACGGCCTGTCCAACCTCCAGACTAGGCAGACTCTGCCGCCGCGGTGGTGGGGCTGGTGGGGCTGGTGGTGCTCTTGCTGCTTCTACAGTCGTCCTAACTCTCGTCGGTCTTCTCCAGAAAGCTCACCTGTCAGGGGCTTTGTCGGAGCGCTTGGCTGAAGTGCTGGGGTGGGACCCTTGGCGAGGTGGCTGCGACAACATCATGGACTTGCGAGAGAAAGGCGAGCTCAAGCCCTTGCTGCAGGAGGCAGCCGTTACCACCGTACTGCATCGACTTGGTCGAAGTGGCGTGAGACGCCCTCCATTATCTTGCCAGTCAGTTAAGTCAAGGTGTGGGAATCCCCTACAGCCTTCCCCGCAGCCGCAGGATTTTACACAGATGGATGCACCCGCCCAAGTCGCAACAGCAACCCCAAAGACCGTGCCGTGCTTGGGCTCAACGGCACGTAGGCTGCGAGGAGAGATCTTCCGCCCAAGACCGGAGTTCTCGGGACAGTGGCGGTCTTCAAGTACGTGGACTCTATGTAGAGTCTTACGATTTGGTGTCGTAATCAAACTTCCATGTGGCTCGTAGCCCGCGAACTCACATGATTCAGCATATCAGAATCATTAGGGTCTTGCAGGGACCTCCAACCTCGGAGCTTAAAATCGCATGCGGACATTGATTTCCAAAGCCAAGCGAGAGGGAAAAAAATGGCGAGCGGCGAGCGGCTCAGTTGCGAGTACTTTCGCGGGAGTGGCCAGCATCAGGCCTTCGTCTTCTACCGTTCTGAATCGAATGGTTCCCACATTGAAGTCCAGCCAGCAGCTGCCGGTGGGCTTTGTTATTATCCCGAGGCGAATTGTGAACTGACCGAATTCAGCTGCTGCACAGTTACCAGCACCGTGAGCAAGGAAGCCGACCGGTGCCAGCTCCACAACACGATCTATTGCCTTGCGGCTATCATTTTGGCTTTCCAGCTTCCTGGAATGTGCCGGCGCCTCGGCTTCTTCACCAGCAGCACGGCTTCGGAGGCGTGTGGCAGCACCCAAATTCCACAGTCAGCTTTGACCCATGAGCCCCACCGCCCGATTTTGAGGACCCATAAACCGATTTTTAATTACATCAGACCGACCGCCCGCCGCCCTCAGAAAAAAGATAAAAAAGAGGAGGAAGCGGCGGAAGAGGCCTCCGAAAGCCAGGACCAGGAAGACTCCGAAGATGACGAGCCAGAGTCCACTGACTCAGGGGTTTGTGTTGCTTGGATGCGTCTTTTGTTTAAATTTGAGGCCAGGCCTTGTGAGTAGTTGAGAAATATCCAGACTGAAACCATTCACTTTCCGTCTTCACATTGTCTCCACCTCGCTTCCTCTTCCGCAGGTTAGACGCGTACTGCGCATCCTCGCCTGCCTCGCCATAATGGCTTTTATTGCTGCGGAGGTTTACTGCGCCATTCTGATTGCAAACGCTACCCAGCGTGCTCTCACAGTGCCGGAAAGAAATTCCATGCTTGCCGCAGACGCTTTCTTGGTGCCCTTGGTGGAGATTTTCCAGTTCCTGGAAGATGTCGTCGCGGTGAAGATCAGCGCGGCCATGGTTACAGGTGAAACCCATCTGGTTCGGCACATCCTGATAATGGGCGTAGTGGGTGGGATACTTTGTGGAACTGTCGCCGCCTCAATAGCCACGGCCATCTGCAGCTGGCCAGCAGCCATTCAGTGGATCTTGGCGCCATATTCCATGCACGACTCATATCTGCAGTGCCCCTTGGTTCCACAGGGGCCAGCTGCGGCGGATTCGGCACGGATGTATTGGCTCTTGCAGGCGCGAAGTTTGTCGGCATCGGGACATCCAGTGGCAGTGCTTAAAACGGGAGATCACTCCCTGTCGGGAACACTTGCAGAAGAGGTTGATGAAAATTTAAGTTATGTTAGCACCACTCGTTGCCACACATCCTTTTGATCGTAACTGAAATCCATAACAGCGAACGCAGGGAAGTACTTCGCTCTATTATTTGTAGTAACTCTACTTGTAGCAATAGTAGCCCCACTGGACAGGTCTGGAGTTGGCCCTTGGGTTTCGCCTGCCGCGCCATCAAAGGATTCCTTTTCGGAAGTGGGGACATTGTGTTGGGCATGACGGCTTCTGGGCTCACGCCCTGCTTGGGGCTTTGGGGTTTTGTTCAGTGCTTTTCTCAGGAAGCAGCTACTCGACTTCGGCGGTGTCTGAGTTTCTGTTTAATTGGGATCTTCCAGCTTGCCGTTCAACCGGTGGTGCTGTTGCGCAGGGATGCGCCATTTGGCTTAGACTATGAGCTGGCTCTTGGGAGTACCGAAGTAGAAAAAAGCGCCGGACCCGTATATACAGGCGCAAAACAGCGAGGATAATTTCTAGGCGCCCAAAGGTTTGATGAAGCTTCCTGTTCTCCAGGTTTTGGGTTTGGCCAATGGCATGGTGTCGATCGGCGGGATCTATCTGCGCTTGGGTTGCTATTCGAAGATCTTTTTGAGCTCTTGGCTCTTGGCGCCTTAGACGGGGTAAACTTTTCTGCAGAATCTCAAGTGTGAACGCTTGAAGGTTTTTTCTCCCGCAGCCCTCGCTGGACTCGCTGGGCTGGATCTCTTTTGCCTGCTCTGGCGCTTCGTTTCTGATTCTTCTGGCTGCCTTCTGGAACCTTAGACATCTTTTGACTCTCACTGACGGGTCTCGAGGGGCTTAAGGCGACTTAGTCCGTGTGTAGGGGTTACGGTTTAAGTCCGGCAGACCTGAATCGGAGGAAGCCAGTTGAGCCGAGGCTATGTTTGCAGCGCGGCGGGACCTCCGCCAGCGCTACGGCCTGCGCATCACCCGGCCGTCGCTGGCTTCATGTTGGATAACAAATAGTTAAATATCAGCTAAAGTCGGAGCAAGAAACTTCGCAGACTGAGCTCAGCTTGTCAGAAGGGCTGCGAGGTTTGCATTTCTGGATTACCCGCAAGTTTTTTCTCCATCACTCCCCACCTAGCCAGGCGGGAGGCAAAAACAACTTCAAAGTTGTGCTCGTTGTGCGCTTGCCTTTCAGTCTCGGGCTCTGATAGGCGCAGTACAACTTGTAGCCCGGTAGACATGGAGAGCCATGACGACAACGACAGTGAGCAGAGCATGTCCACGGCGGCGGCGACACTACGTCACATAGAGTATGTGGTTATGACATTGGATCACATGAGCGAGCAGATATCAGACATTCGTGGTATTAAGGAAGCCTGGGAAGGGTTGAAAAGAGCCTCCGGACCATACCATCCGACGCTGATCACGGAACCAAGGCCTGCTGGATACAGGGCGGCTTCGCAAACTGTCGGATGCCCACGGAAGCAGGTCCCTGGAAGCAGGGCGGCTTCGCAAACCTTCTGATGGCCACGGAAGCAGGTCTCTGGGACTGCACAGACGGTCGGATGGCTCGATGACGTCTGGAGCCCGAAACGGTGAAGTGATGCAAACTCCGAAGCTGAGCTCGGAAATTCTTTCGTCCATCTATGGACTTGAAGCTGCTAGGGCCTAGGGCCGAGGAGTTACGCGGCAGACGAAGAGGCGGCGGGCGAGGCCGACATGCTCGTCCTGTTCCAGCGCAGCTCACATGACTCTCCGCCTCCTCAGTCCAAAAGCTCGCGGAAGCCGTCCAGAAGCCCCTCCGAGCGTACAACCACGGGCTCCTACATCGCCACCTGCTGTCTGTCGGAGGAAGTCCTTGGACGATCTTCGCCAGTTTCACGATGCGGTCATTGCCTCCCCCGCCTTCCCAACTCCCAGCTTACGCCGGAATTCTCTGGAGACAGCAACAGCACTGCCTGGCCTCGGATGGTTCCTGCTGTCGTCGGCATACTCGACTTCTTCGACGGCAGGAAGTGGCGACACCTGGTGATGCAGATTCTGGGTGTTATCAGTCTAGTAGCAGCCATGAGTACATGGACTGGTGATTTCGAGGACCTCGAGCCTCTGATCACAGCGTCGATTTACTGCTTTGGTGTAGCTGCGCGGGTTTTCAGCCTCCGGAGGAACGAGATCACCTGCCTCCTGGGTCCATCCGGGTACATGATGGATGACTATGCACTCGAGTCGGACTTCTTGGACGACTGGAGAAAGCTTTCCAGGGCACGCCTTTTCCAGATGAGCGGTTTTTTCCTCCTCATGGTCATTTCACGGGTGAGTGCACGGTTTCTGACAGACAAGGCAATTTTCGGGAAGTATAAGGAGGTCGTTGGCTTCGATCTCGTCGCGGTGCTGGGCTTCACTGCAATGGCGGTATGCTACTGCACGGCGTGCTACTGCGCGCTGCATGTAACTGCAGGATTGACGCTTGCAGTGGACAGCTTCGCATTACGCTTTTATAGCACAGGCGACATGGAGGCTGCAGTGATGAGTTGGAACGTTGTGCAAGCCACATTGCGACAGACGTCGTGCAAACTCAGCAACTTCCTGGTGCTCCTCGCTTCCTCCTGCATGGGGACGTTGATCTTATTTGCATGCCAGGTCCTGTCCCTGACCCTATCTGGTGAAGGAGCGTCCCTGCGTCGTCAAGTGGCTAGGATGGTTGTACTCTTGCCTGGTTCTGCTTCTGTACGTCCTGTCGACAGCAGCAGCTTTCACGGAGAAGGTCGATCGCTTGGCACCTCTTGTGAATTCCTGGTCGTTCGATGGTCGCGAGATGTTGGACGAGTCGCGGCAGTATGTGGTCTCATACATCCTGCATAGCCATGCAGGGTTCCATGCTCGAGGTATTCGCATTGCATCTTCGAGCGTGCAACAACTCGTTTATTACTTCGCAGCTAGGTCGTTCGGCCTCCTCACGAACCTGTGGCAGAGGTAACAGTCCAACCCCAATCCGAAGAGGCCGGTGCGGCGTGACTTTTCCCTTAGACTACAGGTCGCCTTGGACCATCGAAAAGGTGTACAGACATTGACATTGAGTCAGTGGCAGTCAATTAGCTATTTTGCAGGCTTCATGCAGCCAGTGCCCATCCAGTCAGCCGACGTCGGAGCTTGTGGATCACCACACTTGTTTTGAAAAGCCTGGCCTGTCCACATCTCCGTGGGAATAGGCGTGTAACCATGTGCACCGCTGGCAATCCGGGCTGCTTCGCTTCGATGCTTTGTATGAGTTTTTACCGGCAGGCCCTTGGGTAGCTGCTCGGTCAGCTTGTCTCACCTGAAGAGATTTTGAGGCTCCGCTGACTGCGAAGCATGAGGAGCCGTGCTTTGGCCCACAAAGCATGTAGATGAGCTCCTCAAGAATGGACGGCAGGTTCTGGGACCTCCCAAAAACTGGAGTGAGCATCGTCATCTCCGTGAAATGTCCAAGATAAGACAGGACAAATCGCATCCTCTGCTTCCGAGTGCCTAAAGAGCCCCAACTCACCCAAAACACTATGTAAACCCAAACATGACGGACACTTGGTCCCAGTGATCAAACGGACATATCACAAGGATTAATAGGGTCCTCGGAAGCTTCAGATCCTGTAATCTCGTCTTTCTCAAAATCAATCTGCGATGCCTAACCGTTTCCGTCTGGGAGGCGAAAGAAGCAGCTTGTGAAGCCGGCATTGTTTTCTTGATGTTTTCTTCAGTGCGACTTGGTCAGCTGGGTAGGCATGTAAAAAACAAACTCCCATGAACCTTGGAGTCCCGAGGCAGGGTTGTGCAGAGTTTAGGAGGCAACAACACGGGTGCTTTCTGTGGTGTTTCCAATGCCTAGTTTTTGGAGGTCAGACGCGGAGACCGCAGCGAGCAGACCGGCAGAGTTCTCGGCGCGCTCCCTGTGGAAAGACACCTCGCGAGAAGGCTTCATGGCCATGATCCTGGATGTCTCAGCCCAGATGCCTGCAACCGTGGGGATCCGGGGTGATCGTGAGCATTCTTTGTAATTGTCTTCTTTTGGCCAAGTCTCCGAGAGGCCGGGTCGGAATGTTTGCAGATTGGATCCGCCCAGGATCTACACAGCCGGGACGAGATTGGGCTTGGGGGCCATGTACCAAATCAGTTCCTTACAGGCTGCCTTCCCTCAGTATGGTTTGGCTTGGGTCATCGGATTGACGTACATCCTGCGACTCAAAGGTACGCAGCTCGTCTCCGAGGGGGAGTATGAGCAGTTCCGCCGCCTCTTTCGATTGGCGACTCTCTACTCGTTGCTGCTCATCGTCGCCGTTGCGGCATCGGTCATCCCCTACAGTGACGCACTGTCGTTTCTCCAAGCAGAGCAAGCCTGCGAATACGCCTCGGATCTTTCTTGCCTTCCTCACTACACAAGCATATTTGGCGGCGGCCACCTGAAAGGCGACACCCTCCAGCAAGCCTTCCGGTATTTTTTCACACCTGTCTTGATTGCCCGGTGCTTTTACCAGGCTGGGAAGTATCGAAACGCCGTAGTCTTGTGGGCACGCGGCATCACGCGGCCTGCAGCTCTCGGATCGGAAACGTGAATCGTGGGATACTTATGAAGATTCACAAACCTCTTCAGCCCCGTTTTGTGGGCACACCCTGTATATAGCAGGTCTTCAAAGCCGGGATGTACGTGTGCTTGGACTGGATCTTCATGGCCAAAGTGGGCTTGATCTCGTTGTCATGCATCTTCGTGCCGGCGATCCTGGTTGCTGTTTGGGGTCTAGGCCCTGCCTGACGGAGCATGGGGGCGATATGTAGAAGACAACTGGTAATGAGCTTTTGTTAAAAAAGGTGTGGCTGTGTCACGTTTGAACCCAGCGGGCTCTGTGAGAGGTACACCCTCAGCGATCTTCGTCGCGATGTACCTGCCCTGGCTTTTCATGACCGGCGCCTTCATGTTGCGGACACGGCATAACATCAAGAAGATGCTGGCAGGGAAACCGGGCCCATGGCTGAAAGGACCAGCTGAGTACAAAGACTCAGACAGCTCGGCAAGTGAGTAGAAAAGCGCGAGAGAAGTAGCTGCGGAGAGGTCAGATTTCTCAGCTGACCGACTTCCCTTGCGTGGAGATGCTTCGTGAAGTTCGCGATGCTCCCACAAATCTTGCACGGCCCCCTTAAAGTTGTGGCAATGCAGGGGGGGTTAATGGGTTACATCCACACCTTTATTGTGACACTGGGGGGGGAAGGGGTCCAGAACTCTTGGTAGTCATGCCTCTCGCCTGTCAGTGTTTGTCCTAAACTCTGTAGATATGAGAAATTTTCCGCAATGGGTGTCAGATGGTGTCAGAAAAGTTACAATACGGTATAGACTGCCGCGATCTCTTTTCACCATGATTGCAGCGAAGTTCCCGAAGCGCTAAACCCCACCTTAACACGAATGACGTTTCCCAGGTGTTTGAAACATCCAGCAGAGCCCGTCCCGGTACCACGAGAGGGTAAGCAAGGATGTAGCGGGGAGACATAGGTGGGAGAAACGGCAAGCTGTGTTTAGCGGGCCAGGTATTGTGCGAGGCACATTCGCTTGCTCGAAACCGTAGTATGGTCTTACAACGAGACATGGCAGAGGCTTCGGGGAGAGGCAAGTGGTGCCTCCGACAAGCGTCCAGAGCTTGTGTAGAGGCGTGAGAGCGGTCCGAGGTGCGTTTACTGGGCCAATGGGTTCCTACGCCTGCAGCTAAGAAGAGTGGGAATACAGATGATGCGGAGTGCTGATATCGCCCGTCACAGTGGTCAGACCCTCCCAGAATACCCCAACCCCCTTCCCCCCCACTTCTCCCACCCTTAAGGGAGGGGCCTTGTTCTTGCTGTTTGCTGCGGGGTAAGCGCTCAGGGGACTGGAAGCAAAGACGGATAGTGTAAGCATCGAACTCGGAACCCACCACCATACAGATACGATAGTTTACCCAAAAATTCCCAAATCCCTATGGGGTTCTTCCGGCCCTGCCTTGGCTTCGGCGCAGGCAAACGCGATCGACGCGGAGGCATCGGAATTTCAACTTATCACAAGTACCATAAATGATAAGTCCAAGAGAAGATGCCAGAGATCCTCAACCTGGGAAGCATCATAGATCCATGCGGAGCACTCGGAGGGCTGTACTGTACCTTCTCCACCACATGTACGCCAGACGACCATCGCAAGAATGAGTCAGAATGAAGGGAAGTGTCAATGTGAGCCCCAAAAAGCAGGCGGAGACTCCTGCCCCACCGGGTGCTTACGACTTCGACCTTTTCGTCCTGGGGGGCGGCAGTGGCGGCTGCGCGGCTGCTTTGGAAGCAGCCAGGCCGGGATAGTTACACTACAGAAAACGCTGATCCAGAGGCTTTGCAGGGGATATATGTGATATATATATATACACATACATACATATGTATGTACATACATGCTAAATATATTGGATATGTTATATGTATTAGTATTAGTGCTGCTATTGTTGCTATGGATAACGATTGCTTATCATGATCATTGTTCATTCTCATTTCTGACTCTGGGCTTCCCGTCCCTCGATAGGAAGACGCGTGCACTCAGAAATTGGGGTACTGACATCGGAACTCTCGCAGTCGCAGCGTGGCTCCCTTCAGCCCGTCGACTGCAGTTCGTATCACCTCCACACACACACACTGGCTGCCACACCTCCCAACTCCAGATATACTGTTCCGGAAGTGTTTGCTGTTGCGGTAGCATACATGGATATGAAGCACCACACCTAGCTGTCCTGTGCTGGAGAAGTTGAGGAGGGTTGGTTGATGCTGTTTGTCCAGGAAGCCCGGCTCAAGCGTGATCGTGTAGTTGGGGGAGGGGCATCTCAACAGCACGTACGACACCCTAAAGAGCCGAGCTGTTTCTGTCTTGCGGCGTGCTCAGCCCGGGAGGGACAAGACGAAGAAGATCGCCGTGGCAGACTTCGTAAAGCCATCGCCGCAGGCTTTGAACCCAGCCATTTCTGGTTATGGGTGCAGGTTCGGCATATAGCTTATCCAAGACTGCGCCCAGCCTTGGATCTGGTTCTCACAAGCAAACTGACCATTCGGGAAGGAAGTTAAAGTCTCGATTCATACACGCCAGGTTTTTGGATCAGGGTGCGACGCGGAGAGCTTCCCAGAAGGTCTTCTCAATTCTGGGGTCCTCCGCGTTTGTAGGGGGAAGGGGGCGGGTCCTTACAGGAGGGATCCAAATTGGCCCTGCGGTTCAATGCTTCTTGGACTGTACCTGAAATACCTGCCCCCGCCCGCCCCACTGAACTGCCCTCCCCACAGCTATCATACCTACCCCTGCGTTTTGTGCAGGAGACGGAGGATTTTGGATTTAGGAGGAGCCGCATCACTTTCCAGGTCAGGAAATGCTTAAAGCAGCTCTTGAAGGGAGGCTTGAAAGCCTTGTTTCTAGAGGAGTCGGGTATGCGCCCGCGTCGTGGTTGGTGCTGCTGTTGGTGCAAACTGGTGGGAGGTTGACAAGCAGCCCCAGTGTTTGGAATGTGTTGAAATTCTGCCTTTCATTTCTTGGAAGGCGAAGTTTGTCTGTCCTTGGTGATTAGACTTCTTGGAACTTATGCCTTCAAGTCATGGCCTCCAGCGTCTATAGTGGAGGTGTTGAGGATGCAAAGCCTGCAAGCCAGGATGCAGGCATTGACAGCTTATGGAACAAAACATGCACTGGGTTGCACGGAGACGTCAAGTAATGTCGATCCTGCTGTTTCTGACCGCGCAGGGAACCACATGGGGAGTTGGTGGTACATGCGTGAACGTGGGATGCATCCCCAAGCAACTTAGCGGCACTACCTTCATAAGTGAACTAGCCGCAGGTCCTGAGCCACACGCAGCTGTGCCCATGGCCGTGGTTCAACCAAATCCGACATGATTTGTGACTCTCTGGCAAGGAAACTTATGCACATCGCAGCCACAAAGAAGGAGGACTCAGCGGTCTCGTGTGCACGCATGCTCCACCTACGAAGATTCAATGCGGAGGTGTTGAAATCGAGAGGGTTATTGAATTGACATATATGTATATATATATACACACACCTACAAACATGCAAGCATACATGCACATGATCCAGGGCCCGTGGTGGTCTTGCTTTGGGACTCTTTGGGTTCCTGACATCCCGCTCCCTTTTTGTGTGGCGGTTGGTTAGGGTAGGCAGGCCTCGCATAAGTCGGCTGACTCGTGGCATGCTGTGCACGTCGTAATTTGCATTGGGTTGAGCAGCTAGCAAACGTACCGAGGTATGCTTGCAGCTATTTGTCAGTCTGTTGTCATCCGTACAGCGATAAAACTATGGCTATGGTGAAGGCAAGGGCCGCTTGCCTCGGCCGCGTGTTTTTGGCACGACCATGAAGGCAACGGCCGCTTGCCCCTGTTTCTCTTGTGGATGGTGCCTCTGTCGGTGTGGTATATCTCGCCCCCCTGTGGTTCTGTTCCAGTGCGAACCGTGTGTGTGCAAGGCAGTTACTCTTACCATGTTTGAGATGCGAAGGAGCACACCGCAAGGTCTAATCCAGCGAATGCGGCCGGGAGGGAAAAAAAACAGCGAGTATTGGCAATGTTTAGATGGCGGTGACATCCCATCCTGCGAAAACGACCGTCACGACAATCGCGGCCAATCGTGGCCCAACGGGCTCCATTCCTGTGACTGGCGCAGACAGGGGGACCAGTGCGGGCCAAGGCTGCGTGACCGAGTGCTTGAGGGCGGGGCGGGACGGGGGGGGGCATTTACGGGTAAATACGCATCGGGAAGGGAACGGTCGCTTCGGTGAGAAAGGAAACCCAGCCGTTTATGCCAAACGGACCAGGTGGTCAATCAACCACGAAGTAACCCATCAATCCGAAACTCAAGTCGCAGTCGGCGGTAATCCATGCAGCCATAAGCATTAACGGCATCAGCCCGGCGGCGCATCAGACAGCACCCGGGTGAGCAAGCGTCAGGAGCATCAGCCGGGCAGTGCTTCAGCCAGTGCACACAACGGCCGAGCATCCTGAACATCAGCCGGGCAGTGCTTCAATGGGCATGGCCAAGCAAGGCGCAAGCATCATGAGCATCAGCCGGGCAGTGCTTCAGCCAGTGCACACGACGGCCGAGCATCCTGAACATCAGCCGGGCAGCGCTTCAATGGGCATGGCCAACGAGCAAGCATGATGAGCATCAGTCGAGCAGTGCTTCAGCCAGCGCACACAACGACCGAGCATCATCGGCATCAGCTGCGCAGTGCTTCAGCCAGTGCACGCAACGATCAAGCATCATGAGCATCAGCCGGGCAGTGCTTCAGCCAGTGCCACGCAACCGCCAAGCATCATGAGCATCAGCCGGGCAGTGCTTCAGCCAGTGCACACAACGGCCGAACGTTATGAGCATCAGCCGGGCAGTGCTTCAATGGGCATGGCCAAGGAGCAAGCATCATGAGCATCAGCCGGGCGGTGCTTCAGCCAGAGCAACGCAACCACGAAGCATTATGAGCATCAGCCGCACAGCGCTTTAGCTGCTGCCACGCATCTGCCAAGCATTACGAGCATCAGCCGGGCAGTGCTTCAGCCAGAACAACGCAGCCGCCAGGCATTATGAGCATCAGGGGCAGTGCTCAGCCAGTGCACACAACGGCCAGGCATCAGCAGCATCAGCCGGGCAGTGCTTCAGCCCGCACACAACGCCAAGCGTCATGGAACTCTTCATCTCTGATGACTATCACATCTTAACTTGGTTCTTTAGGGTTGAGGTGAGGCCTCTGCTTATCTCGCGGTTGTTCCTTCTAAAGCTAGGCTGCGTCGGGCAAAAGACNATGACTATCACATCTTAACTTGGTTCTTTAGGGTTGAGGTGAGGCCTCTGCTTATCTCGCGGTTGTTCCTTCTAAAGCTAGGCTGCGTCGGGCAAAAGACTAACCGCGTGTACAAACTTGCGTGTGCAAGCTTGCAGTTGCAGTCATGGCGTCCGTGTGACTTTGTGGCCCAAGTGCTTCCGTGTGTTGCTGTGCATGCTTCCGAGGGTTGCATAACATGACTGCTAGTGTGATGTCATNGACTTTGTGGCCCAAGTGCTTCCGTGTGTTGCTGTGCATGCTTCCGAGGGTTGCATAACATGACTGCTAGTGTGATGTCATTGCAGGTGCAGGGCAGTAGGTGAGGTGTAAAATCTTGCCTGCTCGGCCATGCCGTGTGATCTCCATGCGGAGCTGCGCAGTTTGGGTGAAAATGGGGGCTTGGTGGACCGCCAGCTGCAGCGCGTGATGCAGTATCGGGCCTTGCCGAAACTGCCTTGGGAGGACCAGCCAAGGAAGCGCGTCAAAAGCTTGGCCGAAGTGCGAAGTGACAGCGCTTCGCCCATGCTGGGATATTCGGATTTCTTGAAAGCCACGCTTGCTCCGGAAAATGTCGGAGAGTCGCAGGTCCAGCCGGGCCTCCCTGTGCAAACGAGAAGGGTGAAGCTAGCTTACGTGCCAGCTGACCCAGACCATCTCAGGGCTCAATCCATAAATCGCATTCGACTCATGATCGAAAGCGATTTGTCGGCGACAAAGCTCGGGAAGGTGCTCTACGAGTTGGCGTCCGACCTTGGAAATGAAGGCAAGATTGCAGCAACGCTGACCGACACCTTTGCAAAGAAACCGTCTACAACGTTGTACAAGAGAACGTCCTCGCTGTGGGCTTATTTCACCAAGAATTCCCGTGGGGATTATAGGGCCACGCTGCACCTGACAGAAGCGCGCGTGTGTGATTATGTATCAGACCTGAGGGAGGAAGCTGGTGCGTCTGCAGCAAAGCACTTCGCTGAGGCGCTGAACTTCTTCGACACTCTGGTGGGATTCCTGAAGTTTGTCGTCGCAGAGATCCTAAGTCCCAGAGTCAAAGGCGTGGTCCACTCGGCGTTTGCTGCTAAGCGCCCAAGGAGGCAAGCAAGGCCCTTGACTGCCGTAGAGGTCAAGGGCTTGGAGGAGCTGGTCCTGAGGGCGTCAGACGAGTTCGTCAAGATGGCCGCAGGGTTTTGCTTGTTTTGCTTGGCCAACGCGGGCCGCTGGAGTGACGCTCAGGCTGCTGAAGGGTTGAAGCTGGATACGTCTGGCCGTCGACCGGTGATTGAAGCCGGGACCTTCAGGCATAAAACTGGGTCAAGTGCGGAGCGCAAAACAACCCTCCTGCCTTATGTTGGGTTCGGCCGTCTCTTGGCGAGCAATGCCTGGGCCAAGACGTGGTTGGACGTGGTGCAGCAGGTCAAGGTCAAGGTTCGCTGTGAAGGGTTTCTGATGCCAGCTTTTTCAGAAAAAACAGGCCGTTGGCTACCCAGAAAGATGTCGTCAGGCGAAGGCACTCTAGTCCTTAGGGACCTGTTAGCAATAATCCAGGTGTCAGAGGAAGGCGCAGCGTTGCCAACAACGCATTCGCTAAAGGCAACTATCCTGAGTTGGGCGTGCAAACATGGTACCTTGTCTCTGCAAGAGCGCATGGTGTTAGGCCATCACTTGGACAAGCCTTCTGTGTCAGCGTTGACATATGGAAGAGCGAACTTTGTGGAGCCTCTGCGCAAGCTCCATCACTTGCTGCTGGAAATGGAAAAAGGCAGCTTTGCCCCCGATGCTAAACCGTCAGCGCTCATCACTGCAGAACTGAATCAACTGGACGAGACAACTGAAGAGTTCGAGCGTCTGATGGGCGGGGATGCTCCAGTGGATGCGGACTCTGCCTCCGCAGTGGATGACGCAGGGAATGCAGAAGAGCAGGCAGAGGAAGTGGTGCCTCGTCATGAAAGGTGTCGTGAAGTTCTGAGGGATCACGGCAAATTCCTTTGTCATGCAATCTCTGGCTGCTTGCATGTGAAGACAGAACAGCTCAAGTTTCTCTGTGGCAGGCCCATGTCTGCAAACTATGAACCGTCTGAAGCGTCAGTGCATGGGTCGCCGGTGTGTGAACAGTGTGCTGCTGCCGAGAGGGCTAGGGCGAATGCCGGAGCATGAAACCTGGCCGGCAAAAGCACGCGTGTTTGTATGTGAGCGTTTAGGTAGTGTCTTGCAGGTAGCCGTCGTGCCACCGCGCCCTTGTGCTGCAAGACCAGATCCTAATGTTCGCAAGCCGTTGTGCATCACAGGCTCGACGTAGGCCATTTCGAGTAAACATGTCGTGTCGCGCAGGTAGTTCACAGGCAGTGAGTAGAATTTCTGACCTGAGCTTGCGTTGCATTGCTGCATGTGTTTGTGCTGTGTGTAGTGTCTGTGCTGATTGACGTAGTTTCCTCGAGCCTTAGCTTTGAGCTGCCATGAGTGTTGATTCTGCTGCTTCGTTCCAGGCGAGAGCCCGAGAGGTCGGTGTGCCCCAGGCGTACATCACAGCTCTTGAAGACAAGAATGTGAAGACATTCTCTGCCTTCGCGTTCATATCTGCTTATCAGCCATCGTCCCAAGATGAAAGCCCGTTCATTGCAGCCTTGAAGTCGTACTTCAATGAGGATCCTAAGGACCACCTTCCTGCCTTGAGGAGGTTGTTCTTTGAGTCACACACACTGGCTGTCCAAGACCTTCGAGATCGTTATGAAGGACGGACGTCCCAGGAGCCCCGTAAGTTGTCCATGCCTGACCGAGTTGACAGACTCCGTAGGCTCAAGAAAGACCTACCGGGGCTTACCATAGACTCGTTGCTTGAGCCTTCACATGCACTTGTAGATAAAGTAGTGGCGCAGGCAGAAGAGCAATGTTTGACCCCAATCCCGCTGTCTGCGTGCACTTCCCGGGAGTCTGAGATGCGTGCCGATAAGAAAGACCCTGTGGCCCTCCGCATTGAAGGCACCATCCGCGTAACCAAGACAGCTGCGTTGCCGCACGCAGACACAAGCACGGAATTGCACGTGCGTGCATGCATGCAAAGAAGGGCGTTAGCGATGCAGATGGCTGGTGTAGCCACCTTCTCAGTCCTGGACTCATGGATCACGAAGCTGTTTGCGCACATGATGAAGCCTACTCTCACCAACATGAAGCCTCCCAATTTGCACCAGTTGCTCGACGCAGATAAGACACTCTGGATGCTTGTGGCACAGAACACGAGGGGAGAAATGCTCACTGCAGGCCCGATGCTGCCCATAGACCATGCAGTTAAAACCCTTCAAGATTGCCCAGATGTGTCCTTCTGCTTGTTGCCGCAACAGGGAGGAAGTTCCAAGCGTAGGCTGAGCCCGGAATCCGACTCAGGAGATGAGGCGGAGGGTGGGAANGTGTCCTTCTGCTTGTTGCCGCAACAGGGAGGAAGTTCCAAGCGTAGGCTGAGCCCGGAATCCGACTCAGGAGATGAGGCGGAGGGTGGGAAGCGAAAGAAGAAGAAGAAAAAGGGGGGCAAGGACAAGGGCGGGAAGAAAACCCATCCGCCACCAGGCCCGCCCGGGCCTCGCCTGCCGAAGCTAGACCTCCCCAAGGGTGCCAGGACAAAAGACGACGACAAAAAGCCATTGTGCTTCGGCTACAGCAGAGGCACATGCCCGCACCAGGACAAGGACAGGTGTAGCCGAGGGCACCACCGGTGTTGGTTCTGCTTGGGAAACCATCCAGGAAAGGAGTGCCCAAACAAAGGCAACCACGAGTGACTGGCGGTGGGGGCCGTTTGCGCGTCCCTGCCTCCCGGCCCCCTAAATGCGTGGGAAGCCTTGGAAGACTCTGTGTTCGACTGTTGCATGTGGGGTGGGGAGAGAGAGCAGACAACCACCTTCAAGGCGACGCGAGGCCTGTGCAATCCCCTTCGCCGGAGGTGCAATGGCCAACATACCCATAAGCCCTGGACCCCTACCTTAGAACCAGCAGGACCTGTTTTCCCTACTGCATCGGAAGCGGAGCACCCGCGCGAGCTCTGTGAAGCTCACTTGTCGTGCCTTTGGCGGCAACTACACAANAAGCCCTGGACCCCTACCTTAGAACCAGCAGGACCTGTTTTCCCTACTGCATCGGAAGCGGAGCACCCGCGCGAGCTCTGTGAAGCTCACTTGTCGTGCCTTTGGCGGCAACTACACAAAGCAGGTGTGCGAGCACCTAAAGCTTCTGCCGATGCTACGGCCAAGGCTGCGCGGGACCTCCGCCAGTTCTCCATGAAGCGTGTGCCGCCCCTGCTGGGTGAGTTCTGGTTAGTGGCCCCAACCTCTGTCGCTAAACTCTTGCCGGACACGTGCAGCAAGCCCGTCAAAAGTAGATGGGTTTCTGGAAAAGTAGGGAATAGTGTTGAACCACCTACTTCCGTAGAGCACGCACGGCGCTACGAGAAGAGTTATGCTGACGAGCCGTCAACAACGTTCGTCCGTGCTGACGAAGCAGAGGATCTTGTTGGTGTTTACCGAACACCGTTGCAGACGGTGCAAGCATGCCTCAAGCTACGCCACCCGATTGAATTCGCGTCGCCGGTGCCAGACCTCCTCACACGTTGTGTCGTGGAGGTGTTGAACATGGGCCCAGTTGCTGTCGTGAGTCACCGGACGGCTGCCTTGAAGTCCATTCTCGGACGGAGGCAGGAACTTGCTTGCGAGGAAGCTGCAGTGCACGCTACTTTGCACCCTGACTTGAAAGCATGCCTCCGTGGGAAGCAGACTTGCTTGTGGCATGAACTTTTGCAGCAGACTGGCTTTCCTGACATGCAGCTTGTCGAAGATGTGCGACGGGGTTTTGAGGTGATAGGCCCTAATCCTTGGTCGCCGGTTTTTCGGAAGGGTTATAAGCCACCCCAGTTAACCCCGCACCAACTTGCCGGCCAGGCTGTGTGGAAGCGCCGCAAGGTTGTCACCTCGTGCCGTCCTAGTGACGATGCGAAGCTGGACGATGAGCTATGGCAACAAACCATGGCTGAGTGTGAGAAAGGTTGGATCTCCGGGCCGTACATGACTGAAGCAGAAGTGTCTCGCGTGCTGGAGTCGGATGAATGGTTGTGCACGAAGCGCTTCCCTCTCAGGCAAGGTGACAAGATTCGCTTGATAGACGATGCGCTGGCCTCAGGTATTAATGCAGCCTTCTCCACATTCAATAAGCTCAAGCTAATGGATGTGGACACTTTAGTCTCCCTGATTGTTCTCGTCTTGAAGTGTACGGCAGCAGCGGGCGAGTCTCGTGTAGCCTTGTCCACCGGTGAGATTTTGGACTGCTCTGTGCACCCGTCTTGGGGTAAGGACTTCAATCTTGTAGGCCGCACTTTGGACCTGTCCTCAGCCTACAAACAACTAGGCGTGAAACCAGAGACCCAGCTCGTGAGGCCGCTCGTGGCTTGGTCTCCACAACATAAGCGACCGGTGTTTTTTTATAGCCAGTGCGCTGATGTTTGGCACCACGGGGTCTGTGTTCGCCTTTAACCGCGCAGCCCTCTCGCTCTGGCACTTGGCCTTGTCGCTGGGCAAGACTTGGCTGACGTGCTATTTTGATGACTACCCGGGAGTCGAGCTCACCCGTGTGTCAAGCTCCAGCCGGAGCTTCACGGAAGGCCTGCTCAAAGCCTTAGGCTGGTCGTTCGCAGAGACCGGTAAAAAAGCTTTACCGTATGCTCCAGTCTTCCATGCCTTGGGCGTCACTTTAGATGTCAGCGCTTGTGGAAGTGGCAAACTTACTGTGAGCAACAAGAAAACCCGTGTGGAAGAGTTGAAGCGGGATGCTGCGCGCATCCTTGATGCAGGTGCGATCTCCAGGCAGGAAGCTGCAGCTTTCCATGGAAGGCTGAATTTCGCACAGGGGCAGCTGTTCGGATGCATCATGAAGCCGGCCATGCAACTGCTGTCGAAATGGGCAGAACGCCAATGTGAGAAAGGCGATGCAAAAGTGCTTGCATCTGTCATGACGTACATTGTGACAGTGTTGGAAACTGCCCCGCCGCGAAGCATCTGCATACACGACCGCAGGCCTCCCGTGCTGATTTTCACGGACGGGGCATTCGAGCCTGATGACCCGAGCCGTGCTGTAGGGGCAGGTGCAGTGTTATCGATGCCTTCAACAAAACACGGCTAGTGGCAGAGGTTGCTGTTCCGGAAGCCCTCGTGGCATTGTGGCAAGGGAAGTTGGGATATCTGCCTTGCCGAAAGCAGATCATCATGCATCTAGAGTTATGGCCGGTGCTGGTCACGCTCCTTAAACTAGNTGCTGTTCCGGAAGCCCTCGTGGCATTGTGGCAAGGGAAGTTGGGATATCTGCCTTGCCGAAAGCAGATCATCATGCATCTAGAGTTATGGCCGGTGCTGGTCACGCTCCTTAAACTAGGGAAATCCTTGAAGAACCGGCGAGTGCTGGTGTTCATAGATAACAACGGAGCAAGAGATGCGCTCATCAAAGGGACGTCGCCCGTTGACGATGTGTTCCCGTTGTTATCCATGGTCTCTGTGATTCTCAATGCCTTCTCTGTCTCCGCATGGTTTACGGTTTACTCGCGTACCATCGCCAAGTAATCCTGGAGATGCTCCGTCCAGAGGACAGGCCGCTCAGATGGCAAGTGCGCTGGGATGCTCGTCCGCCGAACTCTGGGAGTGCAATGATGACGTAGTCCAGTCCCTAGCTTATGCCTCAACGTTCGTTGACTTCATGGCCAGGCAAGTGGAGAAGCCCAGTTTGTGCGGGAGCAGTGTTGCGAAAAGAGGGGAGTGTGCTTCGCGTGTTTGAAGCCGCCTGCGGTCGCTCCGTCGTGTTTGGACCGGGGCCCCCGCCCCCGCAGGGGGCTGCACCTTCGTGTGCATTCTTGCTTCACTTGACCCCGTTGGCCAATGGAGCCCCATCAGCAGAAGCCCAGAAAATGAAGGTCTGCGCGCGGAACTGCATGTCTGTGTGAGTTGTGTCAAGAACTGTGCTGAGTGCTCGTGTAGCTGCATCAGGCACGATTCAATGTACAAACACGGAGTTCGGTCGATGTGAACATCAGGAAGCCGAACCTCCCGTGAGACCCAAAAAGATGGAACTCTTCATCTCTGATGACTATCACATCTTAACTAGGTTCTTTAGGGTTGAGGTGAGGCCTCTGCTTATCTCGCGGTTGTTCCTTCTAAAGCTAGGCTGCGTCGGGCAAAAGACTAACCGCGTGTACAAACTTTCGTGTGCAAGCTTGCAGTTG
>BGNK01001386.1:55000-59541 GCA_003297005.1 Symbiodinium sp. clade A Y106 | reverse complement strand
CTCTTGCATGATGCACCGCATGCTGTGCATTCAGAGTTGTGGGAAACCAGCCCATACAGGAGCCTTTGCTCCGAACCATGTGCTCATGTTCGCGCAGAACCCCGCGTTCGGGTACTGCGTGCCACCCTGTGTGGACGAAGAGAAAAGTCTTAGCCGCGTCAAGGTCTTCAGGACGCCCTGCTGGCTGCTCGTACGAAGGATCTTCAAGTCAGCTTCGAAGCTTTTCTACAGCAGGCTCTGCATTCTGGAGTGGGAGCAGGTTCTGGAGGGGGTTCTGGAGCAGGTTCCGGAGCGGGTTTCCGGAGCGGGTTCCAGAGCATTTCCGCAGCGGCTTCCGGAGCGGGTTCCCCGCTCGCTCAGACCAAAACCACTGTGCCAAGCCTTGCAAGATGCATGGTCACCAAAGACTAGGGCATACAGTGTCCTATGCCTTATGCAGTCTTAGCACAAGGTTTGTTATGGTGATATCATAACATCCATTTGCCATCAGNCACCAAAGACTAGGGCATACAGTGTCCTATGCCTTATGCAGTCTTAGCACAAGGTTTGTTATGGTGATATCATAACATCCATTTGCCATCAGCTGTTGGGGCTTCAGTGGGCTTATTGAGACATCTCAGAAGACAGCGGTTTTTGTCTCTGTCGGCAGCAGCAACATGAACCCAACTGGTGGTCTGATGATGACGATGATGATTGTTGTCACTGGCAGTCATTGACGAGTTCTAGCTGTGAGTTTTCGTGCTCGGATGACTGTTGCATCAGTACTCTTATCTTTACTGAGAGTCTTACTTTTAAACCTTGGGGCCACCAGTAGAGCTCCGCCATTCTACCCTCGATGATTGTGTTATGACGACAGTAATGATGACGTGTTTCTCACGATAATGACGGTGGTGACAAGGGAGGTGATCATGCAGAACCTAGGCCAAGCTGAGCATGCAGCTTTTGACTCGCCACTGTTGATACCACTGCTACAACCATTTATACCCCAACACCTGTACCACGAACTCCAACAGATAAACCTGAACATTTAACCCAGAAGCCCCAAATCTTCTGGAGCTTCGAGGAGCCCCTCAGAAGCGACGCAGAGGTTTTTTCCGTGCCGTCTGGTGCGGCATCCGCTCAGGCAGAGGGTTGGGGGTGGGGGGGACAGAGAACTGTGGCCGCCTAGGCCGTGCCCGTAGTTAGTTCTGGCCCCATTATGACATGGTCTTCGGGTTGATGGCATTTGTGGTTCAGGTTGAGGCTGGAGGGTTTGGAGTTCTACACATCGTGCGTTTGTTTTTCGTGGTTTTGCCGGCGAGTCTCATCACCCGGATGAGCATCCGTTGTGGAGTGCCAGGTTGGGCCACGACACGCACGGTCGATGAAGAAATAAGGGCTTAGATCACAGGAACGCCTTATAAAAATACCTAGGATGTAGATGGATTGTGCTCGGCACGGCGACTTGATGGAGGGAGAGGCCGTGAGCAAGAAATCATCAAGGACATCCTTACTTAATACAAAGGGCTTTCCGGGCTTTCCGAATTAGAAAAGGGCTTTGGGGGGCTACTATTACTATCGTATAGTCATAGCAAGGATCCGAAATTAGTAGCATTGGTAATCACTCAGGGCCTCGTGTTGCACCGACCCCTCAAACCTTTTGATAAACAACCACGCGCTCGGGGTTCACCCGCTTATCGAAACTGTACACGAAGCTCCTCGAAGATCCGCGTTGTTGCAGGGTCGGAAACTCTAGCGTGCAACCCCTTCGCTATCTGGCGCTGACGCACTGCAGGACTCCGTGTCCCAGCACTTCCTGCTTCCCGAAGGAGCAGGTGATAACAAGTCGTAGAAGACTTTCTTAACAGGACTGCGTTCCGGTCGTAGGTGGGTTTCCGAACACAAGGGACCCCTTGCTTCGCGATCCTAGTACTACCGCTACCACTACCACTATTCTGCTACTACTACTACTACTGCTGCTACTGCTACTGCTACTACTACTACTACTGCTACAAAGCAGGTGAAGGTCCCTTGTCTTCCGAAGCTCCCACTCTACAAGTACATACCATGTTACAAGTGGCCAGAGAGCCCAGCAGCCCTTAACGTCCGAGGGCTCCAACCTGAGCCTATGTTCGATTGTGGTAGTAGTAGTAGTAGTAGTAGTAGTAGTAGTAGTAGTAGTAGTAGTAGTAGTAGCCTGAAATGGAATTGAAGCCGCTCTCATGTTGTGTCACTGTCCAAGGATGTATCTGCCTGTTGTTTGTCGCGGTATGTTCGCATGCAAGGTTGAGAACCAGTATCAGTATATGAATGAAGTTAGGTCTGCATGTACGTGTGCCCATCGGGAAGTGTATGCCTGTCTTTGTGTGCGTGTACTGTGTACACGTGTATACGCATTTACATGCATACACTAATAAGTGTTTGCATAGAGCATCTTCTTAGCCGTGTATGCATACATGAGCCCATGCATGTATGCCTTCATCTTGCAAACAACTACAGAATATGTATGTAATTAGGTAAGTATGCATTTGTGCCCAGTGAGATTTTTGACTGTATGTGATTTCTGTATGAGTGGATGTACGTATGTATCTATGTCTCTATGTATGTATGCATGTAGGCATGGACTCACGTGCTTCGCAGCTTTGAAA
The DNA here is from genome assembly GCA_003297005.1 of Symbiodinium sp. clade A Y106. Lineage (NCBI taxonomy): Eukaryota > Dinophyceae > Suessiales > Symbiodiniaceae > Symbiodinium > Symbiodinium sp. clade A. The sequence goes on along the minus strand of BGNK01001386.1, from coordinate 56,914 downwards.
GTGTGCGCCTGTGCATGTGTCTATAGGCATACGTGGGCATATACCAATGCACGAATGGTTGAGCGGATGAGCGTTTATGGTGTATGTATACACCAGGCTGTAGCAACGCTAGCACGCTAGCACACTGATGCTTATGCATTAGTTAGAGGTTGGGAAGCCTGCATGGAGGACGGTGTGTGGCGATGGAAAGATGCAGGGGATGGTCTCATCCTCATCAGACCATGTCGTGTCAGTGCTGATGCTGCAGTAGCTCTTGCACCACATCTAGTGTCTTATATAATCTTAAAATCGGCGACGTAGGAGTTGCTGCTGCCCTGTCCATCTACACTATACATAATGATATGCGTCTGACTGTTACCTTCCTGTACCATATACTTTAGCCACGAAATTCTAATGCATGGAAACGAATCTTCCCATTGTCCATTGGAATGACTACTGTACTGCTCTCATGTGCATTGACAATGCGAACTGCTACCGGTTTATCCATTACTCGTATATACCCTGCCATTTCCGTTTCAACAGGTACTACTAGTAATATGCTTCCCACAACTGACATTGAGGATTACGATTTCCAGTACTCAGTGGCGAGGCTACCGTTATGATATTGCCAAAGCTGCTGCTTACTTCTATTCACAGCTTCTTTACACTACTTGCTGCTGAGTGCCACTACGTCTTTCTTGCATGATTGCATCACCGCCACCGCCACTGCGACGGTGACGACGACCACTGCCTGCTATCTCCTGCTGCTGCTGCTACTACTACTACTACTCCTGCTACTACTACTACTACAACTACAATAACAACAACAACTACTACTACTACTACTACCACCACCACAGCTGCTACGACTACTACCACCTCCACTCCTACTCCAACTCCTACTCCTACTCTTATTCTTCTGTTCCTACTCGTACTCCTACTTCCACTCCAACTGCAAGTGCACAGGCTGCTGCTACTGCACTACTGCACTACTGCACTACTGCACTACTGCACTACTGCACTACTGCACTACTGCACTACTGCACTACTGCACTACTGCACCACTGCTTTACTGCACTGCTGCTCCACTGCTTTACTGCTTACTACTACTACAACAACAACAACTACTACTACTACTGCTGCTGCTACTACTACTGCGACCACTGCTGCTATGTGTCTCCTACCATTGCGATTACTCTCTTTCTTGCCCTTCTGTTTAGTTGTATTCTGACCGTTGGTTTCGCGGTCTGGTTCATGCTTGCATATTGACAGCTACTGTCACATACACGGATGTGCAGGAGCCGCAGAATCGAGCGCACTTAACTCTTCACGTCCGGAATTCAGGAGTTCCGGCCTGAATACAGGCGGCAGGACGAGGGCCATTCCGGACTGATCTTCGGTGTAGAGGGCCTGAATAATTAGAATAGGGGTTTTTGGTCCCATTATACTAGAATTAAAATAAGGAACCCCCGAAATAGTGTTAGAGTCGAGTATCGTTTCGTCTCTAATGCTCGGCAAGTAGGCTTCGATGGTCGGAGTCTGGGTTTTGCACCTGAGATGCTCGGAGTTCTACGGTTGATGATATAAGTCCTGCATTACCTTAATGACCCTATACGATGGGAATTATGGTATATTCCTTCTTCTGGGTAATGCAGGATTTATAGCATCAACCGTATAACTCCAGAATGAAGGCGTTGAAGTTTGCCCGCTCCAACATTTCACGCCCGAACGTCCAAATCCCAAGACATGCACCTTACTTAAATGGCACCCTCCGCCATTTTCACCCAAGCCAGAAGCAACTCTGCAGCATGTTCGGGTTGCTTGTTGGGCAATGTTGCCGGGCCTTTGCGCAAGGGTAACACAATTTGGAAAGGTTTGGCCCTTGGCGCAGGATTTTTGCCAAGGGAGCTGTGTAAAAAGTTTGCATGATCATGT
>BGNK01001386.1:0-52500 GCA_003297005.1 Symbiodinium sp. clade A Y106 | reverse complement strand
TCTCGTGGAGCTTGAGCATTTTTCCTTCCCACACGCCAACGGCACAAAGCCTCGACCTTAGACCAAGCCCTAAACCCCAGGCCCATTACTCATTGCGATAGCCCTTTGTCTCTTTAGAACTGTGAAGGATCTTGTGCTCAAGGTGGCATGTTCTTCTCGGTCTTGGGAGGACATCTTGTTGGCTCGTTTCATCAAAGACTTTGGGTTTAGGGTTTAGGTCACCTCAAGCCGTAAGCTCTGAGGGTAGCGACGCCCATTAACCCGCGGAGCTTGAATTTGGTTAAGCAGGTGTCATTTTAAGCGGATTCTCGGCTAAACTGTTGTCGAAGGCTCAGCCGACTAGAGAGCTTGCAGGATCACGCGGTGTTTGGGAGGCTTCGGCGGCCCCCCCCCCCAAACCGTACAACTACGGCTACTATGGTGGTGAAGGATTCCACGGCCTCTGTCGTCTTATGGTGCCCGAGCAGCGCCCAGTTCCCCATTTTTGTGAAAGCAGGAATCCCCGTGCTGTGGGCTAGGTTTAGGGAGCTTAGGGTTCAGGGTTTCGGGTTTGGGGTTTAGGGTTTGGGGTTTAGGGTTTCTGGTTTAGGGTGTAGGGTTTGGGGTTCAGGGTTTGGGGTTTAGGGTTTCGGGTGTACGGGTCTCGTGCAAGGGTTCTAAGTTTGGATGTTTCTTGACACTCAGGCGTATGTTGTTTATGGATCCTTATGTCCCATTCTTTCGAAACCGGATGTAGTGATCATGAGACATGTGGGAGTGTGAAAATAGGGGACGCCAGGTAAGAGCCCCCAAACTCAAGTAGGTTCTGTCTTCAGGACAGCAGGCCCAAATCCAAATAGTAATGATAATATTAATAATAATGGTAATGATAGAAATAACAGGAGTAATACCAATATTATTACTACATAATCAGCATTACGTTTATGCAGACTATTATTACTCTAGGTTTTATAACGAAATTTCATACAAAACAGCGCTTTTGACTGCAAAATATGGGGCCCGTAATGTGTTACACTCTCCAGTTAATCCAGGTAGGGCTTTGGGACATCTTATTTACTAATATTTCTCAAAAGCTTTAAAAGCCCCACCTAGTAATAAAGACTCGGTTTTCGCCTCTGGCTAAAAAAGCCACTTTTGGGACCGGACTTCGACGGCTTCTGTGGGATTTCTTAAGGCTCGCAGGTTAGCGAGCCCCCAAACTTGAACTTGTATCTTGTAGTATAGAGCCCTGGGAATTCAGCAGGCGCACATTGCTCAGACTACGAGACAAGAAAAAGAAAGTATAGAGCCCACATCAGGGTCCTGCGTTTTCTGGAATACGCGTATACTTGAAGGATGATACAAAGCGCGACCAAAAGACTGCGCCCGAGGGGCGACCAAAAGAAAGACTGCGCCCGAGGGAAAGGAACAACCCCAAAATGTTTTTCAGAATAGACAAGGCTGGGAATCACGGAATGCTGTTGATCTTCAAAGAGGGGTTGACCGCAAAGGGTACGTAGCCTACAAGTAGGAAACCTCGAGGGTACCTGTAACCCCCCATATAACCTACTTGCTGAGTCCTGGGTGCGTAGGGTGCAGCGATTAGGGTTTTTTTGGTTCGAGGGTTTAGGCTTGGGGCACTCGGGGTAAGTTTTGGCGTTGACGGTTTCGGGTCTGGGGTTGAGGGTTTAGGGTTTGGAGCGTCTAGAGTGGCTGAGGTGGGATTCGGGATATGGGGTCCAGGATCGTGGTGCGGATGTAGCCCTAAACCCTAAACTAAGTGAGGGGTCGCATCCATCGAGCGACAGACCCCGAACGCTTGGTCGAGGTCCTACAGCCTGAGCACCCATTCGAAAAGAGAGACGGAGAGGTGAGGGTAAAGCCTCACCGTCTGTCCTGGACAGGCCAACGGATATTGGCCTTGTTTACGACAACGTCCGTACTCGAATAGGGCTGGCCGTACCCAGACCACCGTTAGCGTAGCTAAAGAGATATAACCCCAAAGTGTACGCCATTTGCTCTGGGGCCCCCTGGGTCCTAAATCCTAAATCCTAGAATCCTAAATCCTAAATCCTAAAATCCTAAATCCTAAATCCTTAATCCTAAATCCTAAATCCTAGATCCTAGATCCTAAATCCTAAATCCTAAATCCTAAAATCCTAAATTCTAAATCCTAAAATCCTAAATCCTAAATCCTAGATCCTAAATCCTAAATCTTAAATCCTAGATCCTAAATCCTAAATCCTACATCCTAGATCCTAAATCCTAAATCCTAAATTCTGAATCCTGAAGCCTAAATCCTCAATCCTCAATCCTAAATCCCAAATCCTAAACCTTAATCCTGGATCATAAATCCTCTAAATCCTAACTCTAGTGGGGGGTACCCCAGGATTCGGGAAAAAGTGGCCGATTCCAGCCAAACAGAAATGGCTTCTTCATTTTCCAGATTTTGGGCCCTCCCCTTGGATCCTAAATCCTAAATCCTAGATCCTGAATCCTAAATCCTAAATCCTAATCCTGGATCCTAAATCCTAAATCTCTAAATCCTAACTCTACTGGGCGGTACCCCAGGATCCTAAATCCTAGATCCTAAATCTTGAAGCCTGAATCTTAAATCCTAAATTCTGAATCCTACACCCTGAATCCTAAACCCTACTCCTGGATCATAAATCCTAAATCCTCTAAATCCTAAATCTAGTGGGGGGTACCCCAGGATTCGGGAAAAAGTGGCCGATTCCAGCCAAACAGAAATGGCTTCTTCAATTTCCAGATTTTGGGCCCTCCCCTTGGATCCTAAATCCTAAATTCTAGATGCTGAGTCCTAAATTTAGGATTTACAATATTAGGATTTAGGGTTTTAGGATTTAGGATTTGAGCACTTAGGATTCTAGGATTTAGGATTCTAGGGTTTAGGGTTCTAGGATTTAGGGTTCTAGGATTTAGGATTTTAGCTTCATCTCTTACTAAAGTTCAGGTTTCTAGAGCTCAGGAGGAGCATTCCTTCAATCAAAAAATTTGAAGCGCCGAGCAGGCCCTGCCATGCCGAAGGACAGAAAAGGGCCGAGGCTACTCCCAGCCGCGCCAAAGCCGAACCTACTAGACTTGATCATTTTCGAAAGACTTAGGACCTCCAGGAGCCAGAAATGTATTAATAAATCTTCTATCACCCCACAAAAGAAATAATGCAAAAGAAAATACGCTAAGAAACCCTAAACCCTAATAGAGTATAGTTTGGGTGGCCGGGGTGGGTTTACAAGCAACGCGAGCACGCGGCCCGGGGTGCTTCACACCCGAGCGCGCGACCTCGCCAGACAAGCCCTAAACCCTAAACCCTCAACCGAGTAGGCTCTCAGCCAAACCGTCCGAAAGGATTCCAGTAGTTGCCAGAAGCTTTCCTGTACTCGCTAGAGCCCTTCCTGTGCCGCGTTGCGTTGCAACGTGAGAGCAGGTTGAGGGGTTCGGGGTTCGGAATCCTAATTTCTAATTGGGAGTTTCCGAAAATTAGGAGTATCTTATTTGGGGGTCCTTCAAATAAGAACCCTATTGTTTAGGGTACTGTATTAGGGTCCCCTGTTTTCGGAAACTCCCAAATCCTGGACCGACAGCAGCAGCTGATCTTTCTGCAGCCGCGCCAGCTCTGACTCCTTGGGCCGCCTGGGGTCAGGGGCCAGGTGCTGAAACTGAGCAGGGTTTAGCGGTTTAGGGTCATGTTTGTTGCCAGCTTCCTTCGAGAATTCAATCAGCAAGGTACGCGAACCCCCCAAATCATCCGAAGGCGTTACTCCGTCAGCCCCTAGCTGATCTCAACCCTTGCTTGGCAACACACTCGGAGCCATGGACACAGCGCCACACTGGGGTGCTGAGCTCAGTTCTGAAATGCCGTCACCACTAACCCTAAGCCTCAAACTCTAGCGATATGGGAGTTTCCGAAAATTAGGGGTACCTTATTTTGGGGTCCTTATAATAAGGATCCTACTATTCAGGGTACTATATTAGGGTCCCCTATTTTCGGAAACTCCCGTATCCTACGTCCTAAACCCTATACACCTTGCCTCGAAACCCTCAGCCCGAAGGGTGGCAAAGCTCGGATTCTTTGCATTCCTGGCTTTCATTCTTCTTTTGGTCCGGTCTCATGCTCATAAAGAGGCTCGGCAGCTTTTTTTGTAGCCGGAGAGAGGGCATCTTCTTCACATCTCGGTTTCATGATACTTTTGATAATATAGAAGCCGCGAAGAGTTGCCAATGTTATGCCTTAGGGTTCCTGGGTATACATATACGTGTACTATGATGTAACCCCCACACGCAATTCTAATGCTCAGCGACTCTTCGCGGCTGGACCTTCTTCCGGGGCCTGGGAAAACGACCGGAACCAGGCACAGCAGAGAGGATGAGAAATGCAGCCGCAGACAACGATGCAGCGAGACGAGCTAGCAAGAGAGGGAGAGAGTACACGAGAATGATCGAAGAATGGATCCGGACTGGTTTGAGAGAGGGTCGTCTATCGAGCCCTTCGAGGTTTCAGGACCATAGACGTCATAGAAGCGGTTGAGAGTATGGTTTCGGCGCCGATTATACTATAACTGTAAAAGGAACCCTAATGTCAACTATTGCCAAAATTATTGTGGCCTCCATATTAGACTCTAGACCGCAAACCTCGTGCAGTTCATCCTGATACAGTCCCAACACACCTGAAGAAACTCCCTTGAACCCTGTGAAAGCCCAGAACAACAAACCCTACCCAGAGAGCCCAATAAGTGCTTAGAACCTTCATAAATCCCTTCTGATTTCTTTTGAACCCTTACGAAGCATCTGTAGAACTAAAACCTTTACAAGGCATCTATGGAACCCTTGTAAAGCTCCTCTGTAGAATCTTGGAAAGAGCCCTAAACCCTAAAACCCTAAATGCATCCGAGAGCCTTTCCTCTCTGGAGGCCGGGCCTCCCGCCCAACTTCGGCCATTCCGGTGCTGGCCTCGGGGAGGGCGAGAGAGAGAGATTATACTTGTACGGGTCTCGAAGGCTAACGAGAGGGTTTAGAGGTTTGGGTAGAGAGGGACTGAAAATTTGGGTATTGGGGTTGTGGGGTTTAGGATCAAAAGTTTGGATTATAGAAGTCCGGCAGGGACGGATGGATGGCTGGCTGGCTGGGTGGATGGATAGATGGATTGATGGATGGATGGAGAGTCGTCTTGTTCAGCTCAGAGAGCATAGGTTCGTGTGCAGGGATTGCAGTTTAGGAGCGGTGTCAAGAGTCTGAGTCTAAGCTAAGGTGAGGCTTGAGGATTTGGGGCATCAGGTTTGGGCTCAGTTACAACGAACCTGTCATGTACGCTTTTGGTGGCGTGTGGTGGTAGACCCAACTGCAGACCCTAAAGCCTATCTGCCTGCGAGGCCAGCGAGCCAGGCTCCCATGCGCTGTCTGAGCTTAGGCGGCGCACGGTTTGGGTCTTGTGTCACGGCATTCTGTTCACGATATGGCTGCAGCCCTCGGAGGTAAGGGCTTTTCGTTTAGGGCGTGATCAGGATACATCGTCTAGCACTTAGGGTTCAGGGTTGATGCTTTCGTTTGAAGCAATGTCATGCTCAAGCCCAAGAATCTACTACTACTGGATGTCGAGCGATATCTGAAGGGCATTGTCATCGTCCTCCTCCTCCTCCTCCCCGTCATCATCATCATGACCGTGACCATGACCATGACCATGGCCATCACCACCACCACCATCCCCCCGCTCGCTCTCTCTCTCTCCCTCTCCCTCTCTCTCTCTCTGCACGCCACGGCCGCGAGGGCCGTGTTACACCACCATCACCATCGCCATCACCATCGCCATCGCCATCGCCAGGTTCATCATGATCATCACCACCATCATCATGACCATCACCATCATCATCATGACCACCATCATCAACATCAGCAACAGCAACATCATCAGCAACAAGCATCATCAGCAACAACAGCGGCAGCACCATCATCATACCACCACCACCACCACCACCAGCAGCAGCATCATCATCATCACTATCGCCGTCATCATCATCACCACCATCATATTTTTCTTTGTCGTCATGAGTCGTCATGACCATCACATCAAAAGAAAGGTTAGCAAGAAATCACGGTCACGAAGCAAAGGCCATTCTGTTAATAGCAGTCAAACCACTAGTCATCTTTGTACCTGGTACAAAACAAGATGCTCCTCCGCTTCCTGCCCTCCAAACCAGGGCTCTGGTGTGGGACCGGCTCCAGCAACACTTGCAGGTTCGGCAGCCCCTGCTCCCTCCACTGCTCCATGGGTTCGGGTTTAGGGTCTGCGTGCAGGGCCCTTAGGAGGGTTCTTCGTCTTCGTGGTACCTTTTTGCGGATTGTGTATTCTGTCGGAGTCTGTATGAGTGCTTCTTTTCTCCGAAACTGCCACTTTCCTCTGTGATTAAAGAAACTCTAAGTCTTTAGAGCTGCATTTGGGTGTCTACACGTGGCGGCGATCGCGCCATCGGCATAACAGCCCGCTCTTTCGCTTTCGGGCTCATGCTTTATTGGTCTGCCGGGCATCCTCCTCGATAGAGGTGATTTTTCACGTTGGTATCGCGCTGCACTGAGATAGGCGTCTGAGGTCCTGGGCCCTTGCAGGGTCCTGGTTCTTCACACAGGGTTTAGGGCTTAGGGTCGTTCGATATTCCGTGCAAGAGCACTTTAAGCTAGCCCGAGGTGGGACAGACAGCGGCTTGGAAGCTGAGCCTACGCCCTGAGCCCTTAGCCCTGTTCGCGCAGAACCCCAAGACCACTGAAGCCCTAAACCCTACTCCCGAAAGCGACATTCCAGAACGGTGGCACAGATTTGGTGCGTTCGTCGGATGCAACTTGGAGACCCTAAGCCCAACATGCCACATGCTGCTGCTCAATCTTGAAAGTCTTTTTGAAAAGAGGCACCTTACTGGGAGGGGTCCTCACAATACGGATTCTGGTCTCTACTGTCTAGAGCGCACCCTCTCCAACACACCAGAAACCTAAACAGCAACCAGAGCGGCGAAGTACCCAACCCCAATCCCTGACATAGAAGCCTGAATACTTCGTAATAGTAGCTTTTTGTAGAGCCCCTAGCAGACTCATAGTATACTATCCTCCAAAGCCCTACCCCATTCAAATCGTTCAGGCCCTGATCTTACCGGATCCCCCTGTACTGAGTGAGTCATGGAGCACTCACACGGAGCACCCAGGGTTCCACCCATCTCCTCAGCCTAGCACAAGGGAGTTTCAGAAAATCAAGGGACTGCAAGCTAGGACCCTGAAAGCCCGAAGTCCTAAACCCCAAGGTAGCAAGGTGACTCGGAGCAGGCGGAGAAAGGAGTGAACACAAAAGACCTCTAAATAGGCGGATCAACTCGAAGACCTCCAACTAGCTAACCCCCATTCAGCTCTACTCGTGGGATTTTTTTCCGATCTGTGCAATGCTCCGGCCTCTGGCGCTGCCTCGCCGGCGGCTGGTGCGGTGGCTCCACAAGGGTCATGCAGACCGGTCGCAAGTTGTTCCGGGCTTGGTTTAGGGTTTTAGGCTTCAGGTTCAGGGTTTTGGGGGTTTTTGGGGTTTAGGGTTCAGAGTTCATGGTTTTTGGGGTTTAGGGTTCAGAGTTCAGGGTTTTGGGGCTGATGCTAGATCCGGCGGTTTAGGGTCTAGGGTTTAGGGTCCCAATGCCTAAGCTTTAACCCTAAAACCCTAAGACCCTGCAGCACGAAGCGGCTGGAGCACCGAAATGACCGTGAGCTCATCCAACATGGCATCCTGTGCTCATGCCATTATCACCTGTAGTACAGCTTCCCCTCTCAATCATTATCTCACTATCATTGTCCTTGTCATTGTCATTCTTGTTATTATCAAATATGACGACGATGATGATAAAAGCTTTACGCTTATTATCTATATTGTTATTATCATTGTTATTATTTGTTCTTTATCTTATTGATTCTTATTCTTATTATTTTTCTCGTGCTTACTCTTCTTGTGATTAATATTATGACTATTATGATTAATTATGAGCATTTTTACCAGTACCATCATTATTATTGCTTGTTCTTACGAGTGCTCATTATCCACTTTTTAACAGTTAACATTCTCGCATCGAATGGACAGTAGCATGTGGGCAGCAGTAACCCGAAGGCTTGAACAGAAGGGTGATCAGCGACCATGCTGTAAACGGCACTATTTTCTGCGAATCCGTAGTATAGGTTATACCGTTAGCAGAGTGTAGTCGACAAATCGCCATTCTAATTGGTCACGGCCTTATTTTCGCTGAGGTCAATGCAACACTGGAGAAGCTCCGCATGCCGCGCCACCACTGGCTCAAGGAGGTCCAGCTTCGGTCCATGAGTATTGGGGTCTGGGGTTTGAGGTTTCTGGCTTAAAGTTTCGGATGTAGGGTTAGGGTCTGCTTCTGGCGTTTTGATGTGCCAGGTTGCATCTTTTGGTCAGATTCTGTGTGCATGCACATCATGTTTCTATTCGGCGCTCTCTGGGCCCGCTGGTTCTCAGGCAGTTTTTTGCAATGCGGCGAGAGAGGGTAGGCTAGGGCTTGAGAGTTTATGATTTTGGGTTTGTGGTGCGGGTTCCGCCGCAGGAACAAAATCTGAAAACTGGTGACTTTCACATTACAACATTAGCAACATGGATAGGATAATGGTAATCCTGATCTGCAGGGGCTTCACAGCCAAGATTTTCAGGTGAGATACTGGTTTCCGATCTCTCTCGGTTTGCGAGATGTCGGTTAGTTCGTCCATGAGAATAGCAATAGCAAACATAGAAATATTTACCAGTGATATTTTTATACAGCTGCTTTATCGAAATTAAGGCCCCAGAAAATATATTGCTATGCACCTTTGTTAATTAGTTGAGATTCAGCCCCCACTAGTACTTGGAGGTTCATGGGTGGTTATAAGCAGGGTTATTAGTCCCCTAGTATGGGTTATAATAATAGTTACCCTACTTATAACCCCACTTATAAGTATCCTTGAACCTCCAATACGGTTGATGGACAAAATCCTGCATTACCCATTATAAGGAATATGCCATAATTCCCATAGTTTAGGGTCCTTAGGGTCATGCAGGATTCTGTCCATCAACAGTAGTATGGGGATCATGGGGCCGACTCAACTGCCAGGCACGGTCGTCTCGTCCTACAGCAAACAATGCACTGTGAGTCTCTTGCATTGTATGACACCATTTTATGCCGTCTTCTGCTATAGTAGAAGCCAGAAAGTTGGAATATCATTATCCTCATGCCCTTAAGGTAAAGTAATTATAAGGGATCCTAGCACTCATCCTCCTAAAGCCATGTTCCAACTTTCTGGCTTCTACTATAGATTGAAAAATGTGACACTATGTCAAGACTATCCTGTGCTAATTACATTATACGGTTGTGCTCTGTTCAGTAGTTGTTTGCTCAACTCATACTCTCATAGGGACCCTTAGGGGGGTAGGGGGAGGGGGGGTAGGGGACCATACTTCCTAAAATTGGCCTTATTAGGTCTTAATTATGGGCATTAAGGCCCTCTACGCCCCCTCCCCCTACCTCCCCCCTAGGGTCCTTATGATACTCCTGCTTGGCCAACTCGCACAAGCCGAGCCCGAAGCCTGATCCTGAACTTTGCAAGCGGGCCAATACACCTGAGATTACGAATATCAGTCAATCATAACAATACCAATAACAACTTTTAGTATTGGTTGTAGTAAAAATCTTACGGTCAGTAACAATAATAATGATAATAGTGACAATCGTAGTGCTGAGAACAGTAATCATAGTACGAAAGAAAATGCAAACCCAAGCCCCAAAGCCAGCAAAGGTGGACCAGGCACCCGAGAAGTCCACAGTGCGGAGGTCGGGGGGCGGAGGGAGCCGGGCCTAGTCAGGGTTGTAATGATTCCTGCTATTGTTATGTTAAAAAATAGATGTATTGTGATTTTTTATTACTATCATTATTCTTATTATAGTTATTGTTATGATGCTCATGATTATTAATACTACTACTAGTGTAGGGTTCGGCATTATTATAGGGAGTCCCGCAGTCGGGTTTCAGGGGATTAGTGGTTTAGAGAGAACCATAAACCCTTAATTAGCCTGAAACACTAGACCCCAACCTTAAACCCTAACCCCAAGCACTAAACCACCGAGCCATTCTCACGGCTTCGGCTTGGTGTTTAGAAAACATCGAGCTTCGGAGTCCATGTTTGTTATTTCCGGCCGTCAGCTCGATCGGAAGAGCAAAATAAAGCAGTAAATTGTGTACTCTTGTAGGCTGGTGATGTCCACAAAATCAAGTCGCTGGGGTCTGCAACCAACCCCAACCTCTGGAAGCATACAGCGAACCTTGTCTACGGTACATGCTTCTTGTGGTTTAGGGGTTTTCAGCGAACCGCCCAAATTTCATTCCAAGTCTCTTCCCAGATAGCATGAAGAAAGCAGTTCTAAACCCTCAAGCTGCAACTGCTAGCCCTAAACCCCTAAACCCAAGCCGTAAACCTAAACCAAGCTCTAAACGCCAGACTCTGAACCAAGCTCTGAAAACCCGAAGCCCCTAAACCCTAAACCGAAAACTTTAAACCTTAAACCCCTCACATTCCAGGGCCTAAAAACCCCAAGCCCTAAACGCCAAGCTTTAAACCCGAAGCCCTAAACCCTGAGCTTTAAACCCCAAACGCTACCCTAAACCCCAAACCCTAAACCCCAAACCCTACTGTAAAGCCCCAAACCCTAACATAGAAGCAAAAATAGTTACGAGCAGTATTCTCCTGAGGGTTCCTTACTTTTGTCATACAAAACAGAAGCCCAAAACCCTATTCCAACTCTCCAGGCCCCTACATCCACCCCAGACTTTGAAGCCCCAGCCCTAAACCCCAAGTCCCTAAGCGCAAAACTCTAAACTCCAAAACCCTAGACCCTAAACCCTAAACCAAAAACAGAAGCCCTAAACCCAAACTGCAGGTGCTAAAATCCAAAACCCCAAGTCAGAGGCTGAAGGACAACTACATCCGGGAGCTTGGTGAGGTGCACACCTCGATGCAGGATCTCTTCCGCGGCTTGGCTAGGGTGCAGGGTTCAGGGTGTAAGGTTTAGGGTTTAGGGTTCAGGGTTTAGGGTTCAGGGTTAGGGTTCAGGGTTTAAGAGCTGTTTTTTTTACTTTAGGGGGGTTTGGTTCGCCTTTCTTTTCGGAGGGGGTTTCCTCGGTTTCCTCGATCTGCAACCCCCAAAACCATCTAACACCACAAATCGTAAAACTCCAACCACCACCCCCCCCCCCCCCCACCCATACCCACAACCACCACAAACAAAAACCACAACAACAACAACCTCCTACGGACGCCGGGGCAACCAGAACAACAACAGACGCGCTAAGNTTGTTCGCCCTTTTTTTTCGGGGGGGGTTTCCCCGGTTTCCCCATCCTCCACCCCCCAAAACCCCTAAACCCCCAAAAACTAAAAACCCCACCCCCCCCCCCCCCCCACCCACTCTAAATCCGCAAAAAGCGGAAACTCTAAAGCCCATGAGCCCGACCTCGGAAGTCAGGTAGTGACAAGGGAGCCCAGAGCGCTCTCTTGCAGCTGACGGTGGAGCAGAAGCAGAAGGTTCAGGACCTTTAACGGTTGCAGGCTTTCTCCAAACTCGAAACCCCTAAACCCAAATTCAGAAACAAAACAATCCCCTAAACCCGTTGTGAGGCCTCTCTAGTTTAGGGCTAGGGTTTAGCGTTTGGGGCTTCGGGTTTAGAGTGTAGTTTATGCTTGGGTACCGCAGTTGCGGCTATATACTTTAGTTGTGACTTTCCATGACCTACAACCTACTTCAAAAAAAGCTCTGATCCCTCGAACAAAGTGACCCTTCAGAAAACCTTAAATCCTAAATTCCAACCTAAATCCTAAACCCCAAGCCATGAACCCTAAACCCTCAACGCCGGTTCTTCTCGAAAGGATAAGGCGCACCAGAGGGAGCTCAACAACGAGGCGTGGGGTTTGGACCCAAAGGGTCCTAGGTACCATTATGGGCAATTATGGGGGAAACTTCCCCAAATCATCATAGTAACTGCTGTTATAGACACCCTACATTGTACTATTTATTCAGGTACTTTGGACCCTTTGGGGGAGTGTAGGGTTTAAAGTTGATGATAGAAATCCTGCATTACCTTAATGACCCTATATAGACCATGGGAATTACGGTATATTCCATATTATGGGTAATGCAGTTTTTATATCATCAACGGTATCAGTCACCCTGAACCATAGACTCCAAGCCAATGGTGTTTGTTGAGTTGAGGTCTGATTTGCCGGCAGAGTTTCATACTTGCAGCACGGGCCAGGCTGCTAGGAGATAGGCTGCTCTTGATTGGTCCAATAAGCTTGCTTCGGGATCCCAAGCTTTAAGGCATCGTAACTTTGCCCACAGGCTTTAATCTTGCTGGGGGCCCCCTGCAACGAACGGGAAAGCTTGCGAGTTTTCCTCAACTCTACACCCTAAACCCTATAAGCCCTAGAGCCCTACACCATCCTATACCCCTAAACCCTAAACCCTTACCCCTAATGAGCTCCACAGCTAAGAAGTTTGACAAGCTTCCTCCTCTTGGTGCCTGCGCTCCCAGGCCCTGCGAATCTATCGCCTGCTCCGCCCGGAGGTCGGTTAGAATTCTATTCCTTGGGGTTCCTTATCCTACCTGTGCACTGTCCAAAACTTACAAAAACCCCGTTGAAATCATCAAGGCCCCTATATTCAGCCTCGGGTTTTGGGTGTTCGAGTTTACTCTCATTTCATTTTTGAGGAGTATACACCCTGAAGCCTGAGTGACAGGCGCCTGGTTTGGGGTGTAGGATTTCAGGATCTAGGGCTAAGGGCTCGGAGTTTGATGTTGAGGGGTTGGGACATTAAGATTGCAGGTTCAGTCCTTTCGGTGTGAGGTTTCTTGCTCACTTCTGTCACATGTGCGAGGTCACATGCGGAACCCACCATTCCTCCAATCATGATCAGCCTTGCTAGCACTCTTGCTACGAGAATCAGCTTTCTGACGACGGGGCGTAAGGAAGGACTCTCACCGTCAGCGCTGTTTGTGGCGTGGTAGAAGCCGGGACCCAAATAAAGTCCCAATTTGCATAGTAGAAGACAGCCGGGTTAGGAGAGTTTCTTCAACTAAGAATTATTTAAAGCGTGTCCACATTTTCGAAGCGTAAGAGCGATGTCAGACCCTCTAGCCTGGATGCCGGAAGCTGCAAGAGGAGCACCCAGCCTCTTCTCGAACGTTGGTGGAAGCAGAACAACCATCACAACCTTGATTTAGGGATTAGGGGTTTGCGGGATCGTGGAGCTCTTCACAGTCACACCACAAGTTCTGGCATCATTACTTCGCACCCTACCCTAGACCTTGACCCCTAAACCCGAAACCCTAATTCAAAGCCCTAGGCCCAGAACCCCTAAACATCCAGCAGTGTAATATACGCATTGCATTATAGTAGATGAGAGCATATTCTAGTACAATGTAGTGTAGTATACTATAACATACTGTAGCATATCATAGTATATTATAGCATGCTACAGTATACTTTGGCATTCTTTTGTATATTACAGTATGTTATAATATGTTTTTCGTTCATTATAGCCCAAAACCCAAAGCCCTAAACCCTAAATCCCAAAACCCAAAACCCCTAAAGCCCTAAACTACCCAAAACCCTAAACCCCTAAACCCTGAAACCCTAAACCCTACTGTAGAACCTCTGAGCCCCAGCCCCAGAAGCCGCCTCGGAGGCCCCGCGGTTCTTCGAAGAAGACGCGATGCTGGGCATGAAGGCCTGTTTAGGGTTTAGGGTTTAGAGCTTAGGGTTCAGGGCTTTGAGTTCAGGGTTTAGGGATTAGGGCTTAGGGTTTAGGGTTCAGGGCTTTGGGTTCAGGGTTTAGGGATTAGGGCTTAGGGTTTAGGGTTCAGGGCTTTGGGTTTAGGTATTAGGGCTTAGGGCCTAGGGTTTAGGGTTTTGGGATTCCTTGTATGAAAACCTTTAGGCCAGGGATCCCAACCCTAAGCCCTAAATGGTACTGTTCCGTGTATGAAAGGCTTAAAGGCACAGTTAGGTTTAGGGTTTAGGGTTTAGGGTTTAGGGAGCAACCCTAAATTCCACTTGTGACTGAAGGTTTTAGGTTGCTGCCAGGAGTTGCACACTCGAGTCGCCGAGTGTAAAGCCTAGCCCCGAGCCCGACCCCACCACTGCCTCTCAGGGTTTAGGGTTTAGGGTTAGTAGTGCAAGTAGTGCCAGTAGACCAGCACTTCTCGCAGTAACCAGAGCAGCAGTAAGACACATGGTGAGAATAGCACTAGTAGTAATCATCGTAGCAACCCCGAAAACGACCATGCTTATGCCAAAATGCCTTGCATTTTTCCCTAAATCAGGCTCGCTTCGTAGGTCCCAAGAATAATTAGTGCGGCACCCTTATAAAAAGGACCCGCAAAGGGACGCTGATGTAGAGAACTTCACTTCTACTAAAGTAATCTCAGCCCTAAACCCTGAAGACGAAAGCACTGATTCCTGTCTTTACTACGGGGTCTGCTTGTCTGCCGTTGCAAGTCTCGCTGGCCGAGATGCCCGGCTCAACAGAGTCTTGCCGTTCGCTATACCAATGGTGAGCAGAAAAGGGGCGGTCAACAAAAAGCACCGATTCCGGCAACTGACAGTGACACCAAAGCTCCCGAGGCCCGCATGAATCAGATCACCCAGGAGGACAACCAGGCTGTTCCTTGGCTTCGTCGGTAGTGCTTCCCTTGGCGTCTTGGGCTTCAGGGTTTGGGCTTTTGGGGTTCGGAGTCTAGGGTTTCTCAGTAGAAGTTGAAGGACCTCGCGCATTAAGGAGTGGAGACATGTACAGACTGCTGCTATCTTCACAGGATCCGACAGCGGGCTGCTACTATACATGGGGCCTTCAACGAGCTTCTAAGCTTTGGAGCTTGAGGGTTTGGTGAGAAAGAAGTTTTGTGTGGTGATTCTGTCAGTCTTGCTGTCATGCTTGGGGCAGAGGGGAAAGATGATGGAAGCGACTCGTCTTAGAACTATCTAACTCCCAAACCCGGCGTCCTAAAGACTACATCCGGAACCCCGATGCTTCCTGGGCTTCTTTCTTCACGAGCTCGCTGGATGGATACAAAAACAGCCCTTAAAACAGCAACCTGAAGCCGAGACCGTCGTCTTGAGCTTGCGCCGCTCTCCAGTCTCGTCTGCTTCACGCGCTGTAGGGTTGCTCTACGGGTTGTTCAGGATTTAGGATCCCTGGCTGCCTGCAACAAAATTGAAGGACGCCAAACCGTAGACGCGCCCTCAGAGCAGAGGCGAGAGAGAGGTGCGCCACCCTGCATCCCACACCATACGAAACCTGTCCTAGATCTTGCACCCTGAGCCCTAAACAGCTGGAAAACCCTAACCCAAAACCCAAACCATGAAGGCAACCACTCAACATCTGCAAACTCAAGCCAACCTCCACATTCCAAGCCTGAACCACCGACGACATTGAGAAAGGATTCAGGGCTCATTTTCTGGAGCTTTCTTCGAGTTTCATTCTCCTAAACCCTAAACCCTGAACCCTAAACCCTGAAACCCTAAACCCAAAACCCTAGACCCTAAAGCCTAAAGCGCATTCGTCTTGTTTTCAATGAGCGCCGAGGATCCGAGAGCAGCCGTCGCTCGGGCCAGGGCCTCGTATCTATGAGAGAAACACAGGACTTTTAGGCCATTTTAGGCCGATTTTTATAGGGTTCTATAGGGTTTTCGGTTTAGGGTTTAGGGTTTAGGGTTTTGGGTTCAGGGTTTTACAAGAAACTCACTCCCCAGTTAGAGGAGTGTTTATGAGCTGGTAGAGTTGGTAGAGGGCCTGTTGGGGTTTTCTTATAGGGTTCTAGAGGGTTTGGGGAATGGCTTTAGACATATATATATATATATATATATATATATATGGGGTTTTGCGGGTGGTATAGTTTTTTAGGACAAGGGCCTGCTAGAGGAGTGACACGGTCTTAAATAATTACCTGTGTGCTCGGGCAGAATACCACTCAACGCTAAACCCTAAACCCTTCAGCTCAACCGTAAACTTTCGTGCCTTGAGCTGAGCACGACGTTGCACAAGCCAGAAGCGCAGCAGGGTCGAGCCTGCACAGTTTTTCCTTGCAGGTTATCGTATATTATGGTATATGATGGTATATCACATCATGGTATGTGCTCTTTTATTGCAGGGCAGTCTTGTATACTGAGGTCTAGGGCTGCGGAAACGGTTCAGGGCTTGGCTGCTGATGTTTCCAAGCAGGCACTGGTCCGTTTGGTTGGTGTTTGCTAACGGTTCTCCCTGAACCCAAGGCTTACTCTGCAAGAACCACGGGCCCTCGACCCCAAACGCTGAATCGCTCTGGCCAAAGCCAGAAAATCTAAGCCCTTTTCCAAGTCGTCAATTCCCCAAACAACTGCTCCCCAAGCGCACAGTAAAGTGCTTGTCTCTCGAGGCTGAAAAGATGGCGGATCCCTTCAAAGCACACCTGCCCGTGATAAGCCAGAAGGCGGTCACTGTCCCTTTGCGGTTTATAAAGGGATACCCTACTTCAAAGCCCAGTACCCTACTTCAAGGCCCAGGGGACTTAGTAAGTAGGAGAAGCAGCGTTATGATTGGGGTAAGTCAATTTGAAGTACTTATAACCTACTTATACCCTACTTACTAAGTGCTCTGGGCCTCCAAGTACAGATTGCCCTATAGCAGGGGTAGCTTCGTGCCAAACCAGGACAGCCGCAGGACTCTTTGAGGCTGAATTCTCTTGAGGGACTGGCAACGGGACGTGGTCCGACACAAGACCGCTTCTGTCACACAGCATGAAGGCCCCTAAACCCCACAAAGCCCCATAAACCCCAGTTAAAGGAGCCCTAAACCCTACCAAGCCCTATCAACCCCAGTTAAAGGAGCCCTAAACCCTACCAAGCCCTACAAATCCCAGTCAAAGGAACCCAGCAGAACCTCAGTCGCCGTAGTCTTTTGCGCACTTCTGGGGCCTCCCAAGCTTGGGAGGCGTTCCTGCTCGCTCTGGAGTCGGTGGTTGCCTCCCTGGCAGAGGAGTTTCGGCTTTAGGTAGCGTTGAAAGGGTTTGCAGGGTTTAAAGCGTTTAGAGTTTTGAGGAGTTCTTGGGATTCTAGGGTTTAGGATATAGGGTTTCGGGGGTTTTGGGATGTTGCAGGTTGGTAGGTTTTGTTGGTCACCTGGTTTAGGTTTCATGCTCATGTTTTGGCTTCCGATGTCAAGGGTATGGATTTCAAGGAGGGGTCCAAGGGTTCGAAAGCGAGGCTATAGAGGCTGATAGGAGTCTTGGGTCTTCGTTTCTGAGGTCAGATGGGAGGTAGTAGTAGTAGTAGTTAGAACAATAGCAATAATCATGATAATGATAGTTCGAGTTGTGGACGTGGTGCAGCTTGCATTAAGTGGGAACGTGAGTTGTGTAGAAACCGCCTTCTGAATCTGGACCTAGCCAAACTCGGATCCACCGTTCATGGTGCCAGTACGATTACTACTGCTGCTACTACTACTACTACTACGACTACTACTACAACTACCACTACCACTACCACTACCACCACCACCACCACCACCACCACGACCACCACGACCACCACGACCANACTACCACCACTACCACCACTACCACCACTACCACCACTACCACCACTACCACCACTACCACCACTACCACCACTACCACCACTACCACTACTACCACTACTACCACTACTACCACTACCACTACTACTACTACTGCTACTACTACTACTACTACTCCTACTACTACTACTACTGCTACTGCTACTGCTACTGCCACTACTACTACTACTACTACTACTACTACTGCTGCGACCATGGCCACGACCACGACCCCGACCCCGACCGCCACTGCCACCGCGAACGTCACCACAACCACCACCGCCGCCGCCGCCCCGACCACCACCACCACCACCACCACCACCGCCACCTCGCACGCAAAGCCTGGCCATTGAAGGCTTCGGGCTTTGGGCTGGTACAGTTTCTAAACCCTCAACTCTAAACCGTAATCCCCAGCTCGTAAACCCTAAACCCTCAACCCCAAACCCTAAACCCAACAAACGACTCGTTCGGAAATCCTAAGTAGGGCCTGAGTTTCTTGTGTGCATGTGCAGTGTTCAAGTTGGGTTTCGGGTTCATCAGGGTTCATGAACTCCGCGAAGCCTGGCTTGAGATAACCTCGGATCAGCAGGCGACCTGCCCTATGATCCATCTATGGCGTCTTTGCTCCCCCAGAGCTTTATGCGAATTATTCTTGGCAAGGTCTTCTTCAGGGTTCTACAAGGCTTTTTAGCAGGTTTTGTAAGGGTTCTATAAAGGGTTCTACAAGGGTTTTATATGGCTTGCATAAGGGTCTGGGAAAAAAGGGCTATTTGGCAATAAACCCCAGAGAGTTGAGAGATGGTTAGTGCTGGGATAGCCTGCACTGTTTCTCAGCGTCATGAGGGTAATGATGTCTTGATGTTCCAACTGTTTGGCTTCTACTAAACGTTGCGCCCTAGACTCTAAACTCTAAACCCACACACCAAAGCCCAAACCTGAGAGACAAATCCTAGCCCATCAACACCCACACGCTTCGGATAGCTTCAACTTGGCCTCTAAAGGACCTCGAGACGCTGTGGCACCTTCTGGGCAATGACCCGGAGGCACGTTTGCATGACCCTACTACAGCCCTAACCCAGATCAGATTCAAGCTTGAAATCTGGCCGTTGGTAAGTTAGCACTGTGAACTTCATGTATGTCTTGCAGCATGCTATTTGTACTTTTTGAGGCTCCATTGGTCCATTTCTGTCTGGATTTCAGGTTTAGAGTTGGGGCTCAGATTGGTTTGGCCTGCATGGAGCTCACCACCATGGTGAGCACACTCATTACTCATTACCATAGTTTCTAAGAGGACCCACGTACGTATCTGGAGATGCTCCTCCATCTTCAACTGGCCTGTACCCTAAACCCGAAACCCCCGAAGCCCTTGACTCCCATACCCAAGAAGAATGTCTTGGTCGAGGTCCACCAGTAGACCTGATTTCCGCACAGTGTCAGATACTATAGGGGTCTAAATAATTACCACTACTATTTTGGGGGTTCCTGATTATATTTGAACAATATTTATAGTATAATCGGCCCTGAAACCCTATTCTATTGATTATTAAGGCCCCTGCATTACTGACGTGGAATCCCAAAGAGCTGGAATATTAGATTATCGGTTGAGGGCTTAGTCTACTCGTCCGCTTTGAAATGTCGAGTGTGACGGGCAGAGCTTGGTTTTTAGCCCTCTTCAGCCCCTGTGTGTAGCCTCGTCTGACTGCGCAGGATCTGCCTGGTGTGGAAGATCCTCTTCGTGTCTTCGGCAAAAGCTTTGCTTGGTTCTGGGTCGATTTGGGAATTTTGGGGTGCTTATAATAAGGATCCTACTATTTAGGGTACTAAATAAAGGGTCCCTATTTTCGGAAACCACCATTTGTACAGCCAGCCACATACAGAAGTAGGACAATGCTCGGAGGCTTTCGGTTGTGCGTTTAGGTTTTGAGGCGTTTCATGCGGTATTTTCGGATTCCCACTCCCCAAACGGGCCCCAAAGCTCCGAGATCCGAACTGCCGGAGCGCCAAACTCGATCCGTGCGGACTACAGTAGCGCTTAATGCAGTGCCTTGTCAGTAATCCTACTAGTAGCCCTTACCGCAGCCCTTTCAGTGACCCTACAGGAGTATTTTTCTACCGAAGGGTCTTTGCCTTGAGCTCCAAACGCTAAATCCCAAATGAACTGAACCCTAAATCTCAAACCCGGAACCCTAAACTACCCACATCCTGAAGCTGAGAAATCGTTCCTTCTCGAGGCTTTCACAAGCTCGTCGGCGGGCTCTTCAATGCCTTCCCCCTGAAGAAGTCGCCTCAGGAGGCTTTTTCCTTTTTGGGTTTTCTCGAAAAGTATGGCTGATTCGAGGGCCTTTAGGGTTATTGCAACGGTATATTACACCTCAACACCTAGACGGGGTTGTGGGGTTTAGCTTGCAGAATAGTATTCCTGAGGGTTCCTTATGATAGCTATAGTACTGGGCAGCTTCACTGTCAGGCTCACGGCTTAGGTGTAAGCCTCAAGCTCTAAACCCCGAAGCCCAGACCCATAAACCCTGCAGGACAAACTTCAAACCCTAAGCTCTAAACCAAGGCCTAACCCCAAACCCCAAACAGACAGGAGAAGAAGGATGCCAAACCCGAAACCCTACACCGCCTCCCCAAATCGTAGGAGCCAAACCCTGGGTGCAATTTTCCGGTCCCTAAACCCTAAACCCTAAACCCTGGGGGCAATTTTTCGGTAGAAGACACGGCCAAAAGAGGCGCCAGTAGCGCAAGAAGCAACGATGATGCTGGCAGGTTTGAACCCTACACCTCAGTAAGTTCAGGGTCCGAGAACCCAATAATTCCATAGCCCTAAGAGCATAGGTGTAAATTCGACATGCTTCCTACTTCTTACTTATCTACCTATCGGGCCACATGTCTGTCTTTCTATGTATCCATCCATCTATCTGTCCATCCATCCATCTATCTACCCATCCACCTGTCTCTCTGTCTGTTCGTCTGTCCATCTGCCCGTCTGTCTGTCTATCTGTCTGTTTGTCTATAACTACAAACGTATCCATCTCACTAGCTATCAGAAAGTCTGTCTGCCTATATATCCATCTATGTATCTTTGTATCCATCTGTCTGTCTGATGAGCGAAAAAAGGCATCAGTGAATGTATGAACGAACATGTAAGTAGAGTGTTACATGTGATGAATAGCTTCCAAATGCAGGCACCTGCGTATGCATCATCCTATGCCCCAAACCCTGAAACCCTACACCCCTGAGCGCTTAAACAGTCCTTGACTGAAGCCTGAACCCCGAAGCCCTTAAACAGTCCTTTACCCCCTAAACCCTAAACCCTAAATCTCATAGCCCGTAAGCACTAGCCTCATGCAAAGGGCAGACCCTGGAATCCGAAGGTGCCGGCTTTCATGGAGCGGTACTGGCCCACGCTGAGGGCGCTTCTTCCGGAGGACTGCCGTGGAGCTTGAGGGGCCCCAGAGACCTCGGGTTGCGGCGTACACTTTCCTAGAACCCTGACAAGGAACTCGAAGGAAGCACGATGTCGCAGGAACCGGTAAAGGTTTCAGCAGTTGCTTTGTGTCTGCTGGCTGTCAACGTTTGCATCTGCCCTCAGCCTATAAGAACGAACAATAAGGGCTCAACGCGAACCCTTCAAACACCAAACCCTAAATCACTAAACCCGAACGCCTGAAGCCCAAGCCCACATCAGGAGTTGTTTGATCTCGACGAGCAGCTCGCTTTGCTGGAAAGCTTTCTGGAAAGACTACAGTCGGGAGTAGGGATGTTCAGCGTTTGGGAACCTCATCCAGCTGACCCTAAGCCATAAACCCTAAACTCCAAGCCATAAACGCTCTACCCTAAGACATAAACCCTAAACCCTAAGCCATAAACCCTAAGCTCCAAGCCAGAAGCTGCTCTACCCTAAGACATAAACCCTAAACCCTAAGCCATAAACCCTAAGCTCCAAGCCATAAGCCGCTCTACCCTAAGACATAACCCTAAACAAAGCCATAAACTCTCTACCCTAAGACATAAACCCTAAACCCTAAGCCATAAACCCTAAGCTCCAAGCCATAAACGCTCTACCCTAAGACATAAACCCTAAACCCTAAGCCATAAACCCTAAGCTCCAAGCCATAAACGCTCTACCCTAAGACATAAACCCGAAACCCTAAGCCCTAAACCCTCTACCCTAAGACATAAACCCTAAACCCTAAACCCTTAACAGAGGGAAGCGGTCAGCTTGAGAGTTCCGGGGGCCAGGTCCATGGTGATGGTCGTGTTAGCATCAGCAGTAGGTCCAGGTATCGATTTGGGACGATTTTTAATTTCCTTGGTTTTTAGTATAGAGCCCTAATATTACATAATTTTGGGGACTGTTGAAATCGACAGCTAGAGCAGTTTTGAGTATAAGACAGACAGGAAACAACCGCGACTGCCATACTCTGCTGCACTGCTCTGCGTTGCTACACCCGAATGTTCCTAAATGGCGCATTGCAAGTATCCTGATTGTTTTGTGGCAGATGAGACCTGCGCAATCTGCATTCCTAGCGTTTGGCGACTGGGAATTAGTAGGGAAGCTGCAGGGTGATTCAGGGTGCCCTGTTCCGAAACTCTCATTTGGCTTACGGTTTCGGGTACTAATACCCAGGTCTATGGTCGTGGTCCAACAGCAACAAACCCTAAACCCTAAACCCTAAACCCTGAACCCTAAACCCTAAACCCTGAACCCAAACCCTAAACCCAGAACCCTAAACCCAATATCGTGAACCACCAGCCAAAAGAGCCTAGCCTGGTTTTGCAAGAGGGAGCTGCCAGACATGGTGTGTGAGTGCTGTAGATAGAGAAACTCCGGCACTACCATAAGAACCCCCAGTGGTGAAACGGCGGAATCTTCGTATCTTTCTTATTGTAGATAATGCAGATTTTTTTGCTCACCAGCAGTATGAAACGAGGGTGAAGCTTTCCATCTGCCATATCAAATTGGATTTTGAAAAAAATGGGTCAAAGTCTGCACCTCAAACAATGTAGTCTGAGCCCCAAAAGCCGCAGCACCCCAAGTACAGAAATACACGAGCCTCACTACTCAGTAATACTTATTCTTCACTTGCTGTGTTTACAGACCCTGAAAACCTTCGTCAGGGGCGCAGGGTGTACCTTCATTTTCGCCGCAGTTTCGCTGACGGCATTTCATTCCTTGTTTCGTATTCACCAGGTCAACTTCATAGGATTATACTCCGTAGAGCGAACATAACGAGGTTATGACATGCTTCAAGCTACTTCGAGAGACTTACAAACCACATAGCCAAGCCATTTTCGAGGCACGGTATTACCGATACTTGTGGTGCGCAGTGTACAATTTGCATTTAGGCATCTTCAGCCTGAATTGAGGGGCTCTCGTTTATACATATATGTATATATATATATGTATATATATATATGTATGTATATTGTTTTGTTGTTTTGTCTTTTTTGTTTTCTGAGCCTTTCCATGCCCAGGAAACACGTGGAGGCATGGCTAAGAGGCCACCTCGAGCTCCTTGGAAAAGGAGGCTACGGTGAAGGTTTCACAAATTTTGGAATGTTCTCGGCTTGTAGTCATCATCCCAAGACTTCGAGGAACCAGCTACAGTAGCATTCTCTGGAGCTGCATTCGACACATCAGCAGCAGCAAGCACGCGCGATGAACATTGGAAGCATCACAATCATCTTGCCACTTATCCCTCTTCAACTCTACATCATCAAAGGTAGTCGTCCTGAGCAGGAGGAGGAAGAGGAGCGCGAGGAGGAGGAGGAGGACAAGGACCTCAGGAATGGCATCCTGTACCCGCAAATTTCCGTGCCAAGGCGGGTGATCCTGAACCAGAGGCGCTACGAGCAAGCCGATCAAAAGATGCTTCGGCAGGCAGTAATATCGGGGCCTCAATAATTATCAATACTGTTTTTGGAGTTCTCTATTATGATTATAGTATAATGGACCCCAAAACCCTATTCTCATTATTAAGGCCCCTACAGCAGTGCTTCGCAGAGTCGGTAGGAACGCTGTGCCAACAGACTTGGTCGGCTTTGCAGTTCCCTTGTCATCCGACACCGTCAGTCAAAATTTTTTTCGCCCGTGCCTTGGCCGCCTCCAGTCTTGTTCCAGGAGTGGGAGTAGTAGTAGCCGCAGCAGGAGGAGTAGTAGTAGTAATAGAAGAAGTAGTAGTAGTAGTAGCAGTAGCAGTAGCAGTAGCAGTAGTAGCAGTAGTGGTGGTAGCGGTAGTGGTGGTAGCGGTAGCGGTAGCAGTAGCGGTAGCGGTAGCGGTAGTGGTAGTGGCAGTGAGAGTGGTAGTGGCAGTGGTAGTGGAAGTGGAGAGGTAGTGGTAGGGGTAGGGGCAGGGGGAGGGGCAGGGGTAGCAGTAGCAGTGGCCGTAGCCGTAAAGGTAGCGATAGCGGTGGCGGTAGCGGTAGCAGTAGCAGCAACGGAAGTAGCAGCAGTCATCATCACCCTCCTTCTCGTCGTCGGCGTCGTGGTCGCAGATCTTGCTGCATGTTTTGCCTGCTGTTGCGGTGTGTGTGGTCGTGCTTGTACCGGATCGTTGTTGGCTTCGCCAATTGAACCTCGCATGACCTCTGAGGATCTTCCTGCACACCAAGCGGAGTCAGGAAGAGTACTACAACTTTGCAGAGGTCCTAGGGCACGAGTGCAGGGCTTCGCGTTTCGGGTGCGGTAGTGCCGGTAGTGTGCAAGTCTGGTTAAATTCGGGTGCTGAACTAATTGTAAAATACACAGGTTTGGGTATTGTTTCGGGTTTCGAACATTTGTGTTCATTCTCCTGCATCTAATTGAGCAGCGATTTTTCTGAAAATTTCTGGGTCTGTTGTGCGTTTGCCTTGCTGCCTAAGCCCTACCCTTAAGCTCCGAAGCCCAGCCCTAAACCCTAAACCCCGAACCCTCAACCCTAAACCCCAAACCCTAAACCCCAAACCCTCAACCCTAAACTCGAGGCCTGGGCCGCCCACCTCCGTGGGTGGGCGGCGCTTAAGCCCTTCGACCTCGATGGCGCAGAGCGACCCAAGACGCTCGCCCGCCTNCTACCCTGCCCTGCCCTGCGTTTCTCTGCCTTGCCTTCTTGCCGCTCTGCGTTGGTCTGGCTTTACTTGTGAAGTAAAAGAGAAGGCATGAAATGAGTTTAGAGCTAAACCCTAAAAGGAATAGGTTTGGGCGGTTTGGCCGCCTCAGACGGCGTGGGGTGGGAAGGAAAAAAGAATGAGCCCTCCACAATCGGGCTCCAGCGGCGAATCGCCAAATTACGATGCACTCGAAATTGCATTGTCGCTAGAAAACCCGCTTATGCGCCATTCAACGGCAAACCCCAAACCCTAAACCCCAAACCCTCAACCCTAAACCCCAAACCCTAAACCCCAAACCCTCAACCCTAAACCCCGAACCCTCAACCCTAAACCCCGAACCCTCAACCCTAAACCCCGAACCCTCAACCCTAAACCCCAAACCCTGAACCGGAACGCCCCCCCTTTTGGGGGACTGTGGAGGATCTTGGCTCCATGCCACCGGATGTCAAACCAGCCTTTGACCTTAAACGTCCCTAAGGGTTGAACTACAACGACTTGCTAGCAGAGAGCAGTGGACTTAGCAAGTGGGTTACAAGAAGAAAATTATAACCCTACTTATAACCGCCTTGCTAAGGCCCCTGGGGCTCTAAGTAGGAATCTCAAGACTGTTCATAGCCTGCATTGCTACATCCTCGACGTGCAGTAATCCGACAAGACCCGTCGGTTGAGAACCAAACCGCGAAGCCCGAAGAACTCTAAACCGCGAGGATTTTCCCTACGACGACGATCCCATGCCCGGCCTACTGGCGGACGAGCGAAACTTAGACTTCCCCTTGGAGAAGGCAGCGGAAGGGCTCCTGCAACGGCTACTGTAAGAGTTTACGGGTTCAGTGTCTAGGTGGGAACCCTGACTGCAAGAAGCTGAAGGATTTGGGGGGCTTGGGGTTTAGGATTCTGGGCTTGGGTTCAGGTTCAGGGTTTATGGCCTGGCTTCAGGGGTTCAGGAGGGCGATCTGTTTCGAGCCAAGGGCTACAACCCTCTCCTGGGAATCGAAATAGCAGGTCGCATGCTGAGCCTCAAACCTTTCACCCATTCAGAGTGGTGGGGATGGCAGTCTTGGCAGTAATTCTAGGGACTTCTCGGTTTGGGCCCGTTCATTGTAGCAGAGGCATGCACCCTCACATCCTAATTTCTGCTACTTCGAACCCAACTGTGTTTTGTAAGGACCTTTAAAGGGAGAGCCTCTGTCTTGCAGAACCCCAAACCTCCCAGCGCAGGCAGTTTCGAAGCCCCAGAGCTTAGCCTTAAGCCCGTGAACTTTGTTTATAAGGCAGGGATGTCCTGAAGATATACACAAGCAAAAACATGAAAACATGGAACACATCATGTCAGAAACGAAAATGCAAAGCATCGATTTCTTCAGATCAACAGCTGCAACATTCGAAAAGCTGGGAAAGCAATAGATTCACGTAGAAGGCCGCAACACATAGAACCGGCAAATAGAAACACACAGGAACACAGAGGACACAGGAACACACAGAAAACTTTCAAACAATGGAACACAATGCAACAAGCAGCGAACATCGGGAACTAGAGCACCGTAAAACATGAAACACGCATAGAAAGCCCTGAAACATAAAGCATGGAACGCACATAGACAACGGAAAATAGGCGACATAGAAACAGCACAGATTGATTTCCGCTCTTAGACTACATATTTTGTTTCTATTTTGTTTCCACTTGTTCTGTGGTTTTCTTACCATTCTGAACATGCCTAGCCTTGAAGGAGTTCGGTCTTAAGCTGAGCTGCTGAATTCGTAAGCCCTAAACGCCTAAATTCCTAAACCATAAACCTTTAAATCCTAAACCCTCAACCCTTGAACCTCCAAACCCTAAAGCCCAAAACCCTAAACCCCAAACCCGAAACCGAAACCCCTCCTCAGGGCTTTGAGCCTTTTCCAAGGATAGTGCAGGTGCAAACAGGAGCTGAAGCAAGAACTCCCCAGAGGCCCGAATCCCTAAACCCTAAACCTGCACCTAAACCCTAAACCCTCAACCCTCTTCAGCCTTCTCTTGGATGGATTCTGTCTGTGTTTGCAGTCGAAAAAGGCGTTCAACAAAGGCCCTCTTCAGAGGCGCAAACCCTGAACCGTAAACCCTAACACCCTAAACCCTAAATCCCAACACCCTAACACTCTAACACCCTAACACCCTAAACCTTAAACCTTAACCCTTAACCCCTAAACCCTAAACCCTTTTCAGAGGCACAGGAGTACATGCAGCTCTTCCTCGCCGCGCTCGGCGCCTCGCAGCGGGCGAAGGTGACGCGAAGCGACGAAGAGCTGGGACCTGCGGCCACCGCGCTGGACCTAGGGTTAGGGTTTAGGGGTTTAGGGTTTTGGGGTTTAGGGTTCTATATTGGGGTTCTATGGGGGAAAGGGTATAGGGGTTGAGGATACAAGAGGTTACGATAACGGTTTTATAAGGGTGGCTATAAGTTTCTCTCGGGGGTCAGTATAACTAACGGTTGCCAGACTGTAGGAGTTCTTTCAAAGTTACTCCTAGGTTTTACGGGTTTGCGTTTAGGGCTGTGGCCACGGTGTTGAGCCTTGGGCTGTGTCGGGCATTTGTCTATGGTATGGGGAGTGACTTGAAGATTTAGGACACCCATGCAAGGCAATTCAAGGCTTCTTTTAGCATTTTCATGGGTCTTAAAGGTGTGTTCGTGGTAGAGGGGTTCTAGGGGTGTAGAGGTTTAGGGTATAGTTTTGGTGCAGTCTAGACCCCTGATTAGTGAACTTCCCTTCTCGGAGGATTCTACCGTTCGTAGAACTAAACTACTCCTGAAGTTTTGAAGCGAGGGGGCTTATCAAGGGGTCTGCAACATAGGGAGTCGGGGTTGGGATTCTCAGGCCATCTTTGCAGGCTTTGAAGCATTTTGGGGTTTCGAGGCCTCCAGGGTTTTCGCGAGTTCAACCGCAGTGATCGACACTATCATGGGCGCTTGTACGTTCCTTGCATAGTTCAGACTACGCCATGCGATCCAAGCATTGTCACGCATGCTCTGCCAAGAACCCTAGACATCACGAGCTCATTTTCGCCGCTTGTGAGAAGGACGCGTCGGACATCTCGCGTCAGTTCCAGGACATGGCATGTGCACTGATAAGGTTTTTTCAAGGTTTTGGTACAGGGGGCCTTGATAATTAGAATAGGAGCTTTCAGGTATGTCATAGCATGGTTATGCAGATGTTGCAGTTGGAATAGGAAGTCTTGCGGTGTGTCATAGTATAGTTATGCAGGGGTTATAAGGGTCCACAGCCCTAGCGCGAATTACTCGTAGGGTGATGGGTTCAGGGCCAGCTAGGGCAACCAGGGGTTATTCAGCCCAAGCCAGAACTCCCTTAAGCTTAAGAAAGTCCACCAAGCAAGAAGCTCGCTTGACCTTGCGGCGCAAGTCTTTCCTAGCCAGCTATGTCAAGCATGGATGGGTCGTTTACGGCCACCACTGTCATCGTTACTATCATCGTCACTACTTGTGTTCGCTCGCTCGTTCGTTCGTACATTAGGCGCTTTGCATCATCTGTTCGTCAATCTGTTTGGTTTGGCTGCTGTAGGAATTGAAACGCTGAGCAAAGATTCCAGTGGGAACCCAGGACAGCCTGCCAGTCGACATACAAATGTGAAGGCTGAAACTAGCCAACATCGGCGGTAGAGGCAGAGCACCCGGGCCAGGCTAGTGAAAGACACGACAAAACGGTACGGCAACGGCAGACGGAGACAGCCAAGCTTTCGAACGCTGGAACGCTGCAGCTGCCTCTCAGTATCCGTTGACATGCAAGTGTCGATGTGGCCCTCGCCCCATTAGACAACAACCGCAAACGCCCGGACCAGCATGAAACACCAGGCACCTAGGCTGCCACGCCAACTACTCATGCAACCAGTCCTTGCTTATGTCATCATGGCTTCCGTTATTGTGGTATAGCCGTCATTGCTTAATATTGGCTTTCCACGTTACAGTAGTTCCTTATCTCAGTAGTTATGCTTCATTGCAATTTCCAGCGATGCTCGAGTGGGGCGTGGGTTCGGGTCTCAAGTGTGAAATGGGTAGTTGTCTAAATTGGGGTACCTTTTGGGGTCCTGTCATAAGGTTTAAAAGGATGCCGTACTATTTTGGGACCTAGCGAGAGACTCTAATGTCTCTACCCAAATGGAGGACTTGGTGTGGGATCTCGAGGAAGTGGGCCTGCGCAACTGGCTAAAGATGGACATCAAGGTCTGCTGGGATCTCAAAAATTTTGGACCTTTGTGGTTAGGGGCTGGGCTTATGCTTATGGGTTTGGGGGTTCTAAGGCTCATGTTACCTGTTGTCGCAAGCCCGAGAGCCAGCTCGCGATTCGTACTGCACCATGGTCCCAAGACCCTCAGTCAGATCCACCCAAAGCCAACCCAAGCCCAAAAAACCCACACCCTCAGCCCGAGACACTGAGCTCCTATAAACGCGTACGACGACGACGTACTGCTACTACTGCTGCTGCTACTACCACTACTACTACTACTACTACTACTACTACTACTACTACCACTACTACTACTACTACTACTACTACTGCTATTAGTACCACCACCAACACCACCATCACCACTGCCACTCCTACCACTGAGCCTAGCAGTAGTCTCAGGCTAAGCTAACTTCTAAACCTAAACCCAAAACCCTAAACATCCCTAAACCCTGAATTCTGCATCTGCACTCGGACCTGGGGCCTGAAGCTCCGCAACCGCCGAGCTCCAAAGCCCACTGCCCCAACTCCATTCACCCTAAGCTCTGCACTCCTCCTGCAGCGGAAGACAAGTTGCAAGCAAGAAATCCAGGCGGCACTGCAGAATACGAAAGAAGGCCCCCTTTGCTCCTCCATTGCAATAGTCTTCTGCAGTATCACCTCAGTGTCGGTGCCAAATGCAGGAGCTGGAGGATAATCTGCCTAAAGGGGAGGTGGCGCAGCTGATTCACGCGACAGCTTCAAAGCAGCCTGACTGCCACAGGATTTTGATTTCTGCTAGCTTCGCGCTGTTGGGCTTTGAGAACTGACTTCAAAATTAGACCCAAGCTCATGGACGAATGTATGCAGTATGGTTTCATACATCTCAAGCCTTGGCCATGTCCTCTGAAACAAGACGTCTCCTCGAAACCTCAGCGAGCTTGTAGGATTCGCGTTCACGCTTTGGGGTTCCAGGTTTAGTGCGAAGGACCCAAAGCCCTTCCAAGGGTTCTAGAGGGTCGAGACGAGGCAAATCTCTGACATTTCGGAGCATTGTCTCCC
Source organism: Symbiodinium sp. clade A Y106 (assembly GCA_003297005.1). NCBI lineage: Eukaryota > Dinophyceae > Suessiales > Symbiodiniaceae > Symbiodinium > Symbiodinium sp. clade A. The sequence continues at coordinate 22,494 of BGNK01001386.1, read as the reverse complement.
GTAGTGTGGTCAAGTGTAGGATCTTGTAGAACAAACGCAAAAAAGAATAAGTTGCAATACGTCAGGCTCATATAGCATGGTAAAAAAACTTAGAATACTGAATAACATAACGCCATAATGTGATGTGGTATGGCGTAGTGCAACCTAGTATGCAGCTAATGTAATGTACTCTTTTTGGAAGTCCTTTGTACAAGAGCCGAAGTAGTCACGAATTCCCTCCCCTGGTCCGACGGACATACCGCTTCAGGGTTCATGGGTTGAGGGTTTAAGGGACACCGTGGTCGAAATGGGTTCGTCGATTTGCACCAGACCTTGTCTGCTGAGGGGTGGAGAAACCTCGTCGAGGTTGTACTTTGACGACGACGATGTGACTCGCACAGCAAAGGGTTGATACTAGATACGCATGCACCGTAGCAGCGTGGGCTTTGAGGCACGGTCCGCTAACCTCCAAACTTAAATCCCACGCTCGCATAGGGGCCTCAGTGATAAGTAAGGAACTCCATACCTCAAGTTGTTGGTTCAGGTGTCGTTGGAATCTGTGAGTTTGGGGAGTGGGTGGCAAGGCCCAGCAACAAGTATGTCTCAATCGGGTTTGGGGTTGATCTGAACAGGTCGAGTTGTTGGAGGTCGGATGTTTGCTCAATGGTGGAGCAGCGGGGGAATCCTTGCACTCAAGATCTCACCACCGAACCCGGACGCAGCCGAGGTCAAGGTGGCGAAGTTGACGCTCGCTTTCGCAGTTGAGAGCTGTGATGCTTTTTGAGATTGGCGGCCGGGAAACAAAGGCCTGCGACAGAACGAACAAACATCCCAAGCCCTGAACAGCAGCCAAAGTCAAAAAGCACCGTAACTTCACGGAGTACTTTACTAGGTATCGATTGGTTAAGGAGCCCTAACTCTAAACATAATTTGGGGGACTGTTGAAATCGACAACTAGCTTGGCGCCAACTTCTTAGGGTTTTATGGAATTACGTCCACTGCTCTAGAACTGGAGAGTCGCTTGGGTTTGGGCCTTTGGAGGAAGCTGCTGAGAGCTTTCGGCTCCCAGGCTTTTGGTGCGGTCGCATGGGCCGATTCGAGGCTTTCACCAAAGCTACCCCAAACCCGAAACTCGAAACCCTAAACCCTAAACCTGAAACCATCCGCGGACGACCGGGACCTTTACCTGACACAGTCACAGAGTTCGCTGCCGGTCGATAATTGGCCTCCCAGTGTCCCACAACCACTTACAGCACGAGGACATTCTCGTTCAGGACACCGTCGACATGGCCACAATGTTCTGCGCCGGAAGTCATGGCTGTGAACACGGACCTGATGTTGGAGCATGCTATACCGGGAACAAATGTTGCACAACTCGGCACAACAGTCCATGACGTGCCTCCGGTGGTGGAGATGGGTGTCGAGATGGAGCAGGCGATGAATGATGGGACTGTACCGGGTGGTTCTCCAGGTGCTGGTTGGGATCGTGATGGTCGGATTCGGGATGGTGACGAAGGGTCGAGAAACCGCAGTCGCAGCCCGGTGTGAAGGTCGAGCAGTGAGAGACGTAGTGTAAGCCTCTTTTGGAGGCGGGCTCGGGATGCTGCGGGAGAAAGAGCCAGTACACTTTCAAAAAAACACCTGAAACCATAAACTTAGACCCTAAACCCTAAATTCGAAACCCTGAACTCTGAGCCCGAATCCCTAAAACCCCAAACCTAAGCTCTAAACCCCTAGAGTGACGCAGCCGCAAACTGTCGAACAGCCCGGCAGGTCACGCAAGTTTTGGGGTTCAGGACTTAAAGGGGGTTAGAAAGATCCTTGTTCCCAAAAGATACATCATTTGGACTTCGGAGGGTTCCTTCTGCCAGAAATCCCCTTAACCCTAAACCCCAAAACCCCTAACCCTTAACCCTAAACCCCTAAACCCCTAAACCCCTAAACCCCTAAACCCCTAAACCCCTAAACCCCTAAACCTCTAAACCCCTAAACCCCTAAACCCCTAAACCCTAAACCCTAAACCCTGATCCTTAACCCTAACTTCTCAGGGGAAAGTAGACCCAGGATGCTGCACTGCGCTGCAAGGGGCAAGGCCGACCTCCTCGACTTTGAGGCCGAAGAAGAGGGTTGAGGGTGTAGTAGCAGGACATGACATATATATATATATAATGTGTGTATATAATATTACATTACTATTAATCCAATACAGTATGATGTAATATTGTTTAATATATCAGCATAGAGTATAGTAGAGTATACTTGCGTTTAGAGTTGAGGCTTTACTGTTTGGGTTGGGGGTTTGGTATTGGGGTCGGCCTTCACGTTTGTAGGGCTGTTATCATGCTTGTCTATCGAGGTGATTCTGATAGGAGGGTTACAGGGTTTAGGGTTTAGGGTTGCCTTGGGGTTTAGGGCTCTGAGAACAACAGGGCTCTCGGGCTAAACCCTAAACCCTAAACCCCTAAACCCCTCAACCCTAAACCCTAAACCCTAAACCCCTAAACCCTAAACCCTAAACCCCTAAACCAGTAAACCACTAAACCCTAAACCCTAAACCCTTAAACCTCAACTCTCAGGTTCGAGATCCTTAGCAGTAGCACTGAGTTACACGCCCGACGTAAGCTCCTGCTGGGTACTGAAAGCCTGCCATGTTTCCATACTTAACGGCTCATGGCACATAGTAAATAAGGTTTAAATTTTAAGTTATAGGTAAGGTTATAATTTGGACAACCTTACTTAGGGGAATTATGGCCCCTACTGTAACCCTACTTACTGCTCCCAAAAGCCGCACCACACGAGGCTGTCGATCCCTACAAGCTGCTGCACGGCATGCCTGCGGCGGATGTGCAGGTGCCTGCCAACCCTGAATATCGAATCCAGACCGCCCACTACCCTAACCCTTAAACCCTAGACCAGAAACCTAAACCCTAGACCAGAAACCCTAAACCCTAAACCCTAAACAAGCTTAAACCCAGCCTCAGGTCCAGAAGAGGGTCGGAATTAGGCGTTGAGGGTTTAAGGTTTAGGGTTTGGGTTTAGGGTTTAGGGTTTAGGGTTAGGGTTTAGGGTTAGGGTTTAGGGGTGTAGGGATGTGTAGGGTTTAGGGAAATGACAATCTTGCTACTTGTGCTAGTGGTAAAGTACGGTAGCAGTCTCAGACGTTCTAGCAGCCATAGAAACCATAGCAAGGTGTAGTTGTGGTGGTTATCACAGTAAGAGTAGCCATCGTAGCAAACTTGGCGCTAGCAAATAGCAGTGGCAGGAACAGCAGGCTAGGACTAGTCGTAAAGAGTGAGAGAAGCATCGTATAAGTCGCAGTCGAATCGAAACAGTGTCAATAGTAGAAACATGAACAGTGACAGTAGCAGCAATTGCTAAGAACGGTAGTCGCAGCAGTCGCGGTTCTCATAGGGGCAGACATAGTGTGAAGCAAGGCACGACTTGAAAGAATCGTAAAGAAGTAGATGCAGCTTTGAGATATTGACTGAAATGGGTGGAGTTTCTGATGTGATAGCAGTACCAAGCCGCAGGGTCAGAGTACGAACGTGAAAACATGAAATCTAGAAGCGGTACCGGTGCTGCACCCTGCAGTTGGGGCAGTAGAGGCAGTACCAGCAGAGGAGTTGGAGTAGTAGTCGTGGTAGTAGTAGTCGTCGTCGCAGTCGTCGGCGTAGTAGTAGTAGTAGTAGTAGTACTGTAGTTGTTGTAGTGGTAGTGGTAGAAGTAGTGGTACTAATAGTGCTAGTAGTAGGGGTCGCCCGAAGTCTTACGTTCCGCTCTTTATGAGTTTAGATCTGGGACACCTGCATTGGCATCATGCCTTTTACTACCATCATGGTCACCGTCATCGTCTTCGTCATCATCATCACCACCAGAATTGTCACCATCACTAGCATCATCGCAACCGTTTCATCGTCGCCGTCATGTTCACATCATCTTCGTCGCCTGCGCCACCACCACCACCACCACCATCGTCATCATCGTCGTCATCACCACCATCTCCATCATTGCCATCATCAGCAGCATCATGATCAACCATCAGAACTCTAATCGTCACTCACTTTTACGGTCAGAGTCTTCACGACGATGACCATGACCATGACGATGCCCATCATCTGTGACGGCCTAACCACCATCTTCGTTGTCATCCGGCACAGCCACCTGACAACCAATTTTTGAGACTCCGAACTTTCAAATCACTTGCAGGGTCATGGCAGCCATACTGCGCACAGGAGGAACTGGCGTCACTGCCTCCGAATCCCCACCTTGGCGCTTGGACAGCAGCGTGTTCGGTGGAATGGGCTTCTTTGTGTCACGGAGGAGCTGGCATATCCCTAGATGTTAAACTCCAAGCCCCAAAAGCCAAGTGTCTTACCCAAAAGCCCAAGACGTTTCTGGTGCCAGCGGGACAAATAAGGCTTTGGCATAATGTAGGAACCTGATTAAGAAACCCTGGGCCCATAACCCCCAAATTAGTCGGATTCATATAAGGAACCCTAACAAAGTCCTACATTATGGGGTGCTGGAGACTTTGGGCCTTGGCCTTTTTGAATAGCATGGCAACCCAAGAGCAGCTACTTGCCCCCACAGAATGCTTGGAGGTTCATGGGTAGCTATGAGTAGGGCTATAAGTCCCCTATGGGTTATAAGTATAGTTACCATACTTATAACCCCACTTATCACTACCCATGAACCTCCAAGTAGAGCGTAACCCGAAACCCCAAACCCGAAACCGTCGAGTCTCGAAACGCTTAAGTTCCAACAAGGACCTTGTTAGTTATATGGGAGTTTCCGAAAATAGGGAACCGTAATATAGTACCCTAAGTAGTAGGATCCTTATTATAAGGACCCCAAAATAAGGTACCCCTAAATTTTCGGAAACGCCCATATTAGTTGGGGTTTCGGGTTGAGGGTTTATATCTCCAGAGAGCGCTACGGGAATGCCCCGAGTCCTCAGCCCTCTTCGGAAGGGAAGGGCGACGCTTGAGCTGAGTCCTCAGACTAGTAGTGGTAGTAGTAGTAGTAGTGGTAGTAGTAGTACTAGTACTAGTAGTAGTAGTAGTAGTAGTAGTAGTAGTAGTAGTAGTAGTAGTAGTAGAAGTAGAAGTAGTAGTAGTAGTCGTGGTGGTGGTGGTGGTGGTAGTAGTACTAGTAGTAGTAGTAGTAGTAGTAGTAGTAGTAGTAGTAGTAGTAGTAGTAGTAGTAGTTTTGGTTTTGTAAAGACCAAATGTTGTTTCTCTTTAGTCTCACTCCGGTTCAGCCGGGAGAGAAATCAAAGGATTATGTAGCATCTGAGGTCGCCTTGAGCTCAGATTGAAAAAGAAAAAGCTGCAGCTTACGTCGCTGTGATCCCATCCCAAAACCCAAAGCGCAAGATCCTAAACTGGCCTGAACCCGGCACCCTAAACCCTAAACCCAGCACTCTGAGGAGACGACCAGCTCAGCACTCTCGTCGATGAGCACTGCCGGCGACTGTCGGCGACGGAGGACAAAGCCAGGCCTTCTGCTTGCCGCAGTTTAGGTTTAGTAGTGTTCGCGGTTGGGGGTTATTTCTCTTGGTGTCGAAGGTTTAGGGGTTGAGTATTCAGGGTTCAGGGGTGTACGGAGAAGTGTTTCGGCTTGACATTGGCTTTCGATCCATAGGCCCAATGTATGCTGTTGTGTGGGTTTTAATGGGGCACGAGCACGAGTAACTTGAATATGTTTTGTCACTGTGAAGCTTGCATCGGGTTTGGAAAATGTTTGTTCCGTTCGGAATTGTGGTGAGGCTAAAACCCAGGTTGTGAACACCCAAAAGCCAGCCTACGAGCCGCTTGCATCTCTGACCTGCCCGTATTTAATGCCTCTGTTCTAGTGATTCTAGTAGTTCTAGTGCTCGTGCTTCATAGCACTGCCACCCTGGACATGTATTCGAGCACGGCATCGCCTTTATCATGCCACTTTCACCACTTCTGCTTTTGCTATATTCCTACTCTCCCCGAAACCCCACACCCTAAACTCTGCACCCTAAGCCCTAAACCCCAAACCCTAAACCCCAACGCCTAAACCGAGCAAGAAAGCTTCAATCCGACTTTGGCATGAGGCCGGTGCAAGATCCCTGGATACACGGTAGCGCAACCGTGGAGGAACTTTATCGGAAGGAGCTCGGCCGTGTATATGTTCACTAGAAGTTTAGGTTTTATTCACATCGGACGAAGGATCTAACGAAAATCACGACGAAGACGACTACTGCTACTATTGCTACTGCCTTTCTTGTTGTCCCTCCTGTTACTTAAATACTGCAACTGCTACTGCTACTGCTGCTGCTGCCGCTGCCGTTGCCGCTGCTGCTGCTACTGTGCTGCGCCTGTTACTGTGCCACTGTGCAACTGCGCAGCTGTGCTGCTTTACTGCTCTTCTGCTACTGCTCTTCTGCTACTGCTGCTGCTGCTGCTGCTGCTACTGCTACTGCTTCTGCTACTACCACTTCTCGATATTCTTGACACGTACTACGGTGCTTTCGTGCTGGTGCGGCGGTTTCCGATTAAGATGATGGTTAACAGATGCAAATATGAACGACGAGTGAATGACGATGGAGTTGCGCACGCGACATGAAGGTATGGAGCACGATGATCGTGGCTGAGTGTGTTCGCATGGTGTGTAGTAACGGTGATGGTCACGGCGACAACGAGAATTATGATGCTGCTGATGATGATGCTGCTAATGATGATGATGATGATGACGATGATGTCGATACTGATGGTAGTCGTGGCGGCGGTGGTGGTGGTGATGACGACGAGGATGTCGAAAACGATGTTGGTAGTGGTGTTGAATCTTGCTACTGCAAAAACTCGCATTAACTTCGTTCGTTACTCACAGTCGAGAGAAAGGCAACCAACAAACTGCCATCGTGACCGCCGGCTTCACCGCACACCCTAAACCCTCAACCGAAAGGAGTTGGACTTCTATCGGACAGCCGGACCGGTGGAATGGGCCTACAATGCCTCACAAGGTGAAGAGGGGTATCAGTGGCGATGGCGCCAGCCTCCGAATCTTCGAATGCAGGGTTCGAGGTTTCAGGGTTTGGGCTGGGGGGTTCTAGGAAGGGTTCCTTGAAGGGCCCCTTTAAGGGTTCTACAGGATTTCGGGTCTAGGGGGGTTTAGAGTTTTTGGGTTTGGGAGTTCAGGTCCGGGGTTTAAGGTTTGGGGTTTCAGAAGGTCCGGGGTTTAGTGTTCAGGGTCTGTTCTGGATTTAGGCTTCTGAGGTTCAGGCATCGGGGTCTGGGGTCTGTTCTGGTCTTCATCTTTGATTGATTTAGGGCTTAGGGTTTAGGGTTTCTGCCCGTTGACCTGTGAACATCTGATGCAGCTCAGCGCACAATTCTCAAGGCTCCTCATTCTCAGGAGTACATCCCCCAGGCCTCAAAGCTGTGTGTTGGATGCGGTGCACAAAAAAACAAACCATGTCCTAAACCCTGCCCTAAAACGCCAAACCTCCTACACTAAGCCAGAGTAGTTTTCAGCACAAACAACGACGACGACGAGTACTACTGGCCAGATAGCTAGATAGCTAGATACCTAAACAAATAGGTCAATCGATAGATAAGTCTATGCATAATCAGTTAAGCACGAACAAGCACACAAGCTTTCAAACTCACGTCTACGAGGAACAAGACAGACCAACATAGTAAAACTGTTGCTGCCTACTCAAAACTGAACAACGCAACACGAGGATTGAACACTGCAATGAGCAAGAACAGCGGCAGCACACTAGCAAAGCTAATATTTCGTGGTAAGTAACAGAAGTAATCACCAGCATAGTTCCAACAAGACAAGCACTGGTGGCGGCAAAAATAGCCACTTTTGCACGCTACATAAACATAAGCCTTGAGCACCCCGAAGCCTTGAGCTCTCAAGGAATACCTTCTGGGATGAGAGGCCGGATGCCCTTTGGTGCGGTTTAGGGTTTAGGGTTTAGGGTGTTTTGACAGCAGGATCTCGGAGACTTTGAGGGCGTGACGAGGCCTTGAGATTGTTGGAGGTGATCAGACCGACTTTCTCGTAAGGGCTCCCTTAACCCTGAGCTTTACAGGCTGCATTCCTTGCGGTACGGCCATAGGGCCTTCTGAGGAAAGTTTACAGCCGTTTGCGCATCTGGTGGTAGTAAAGCGAGCTTCTTCAGTGTTCTGCCCAGCTTCAAGCAGGCGAAAGGTCTACATCCAGGAGCAGAAGGGCATTGACCCGAATCTGGCTCCTCGGCAAACTGGCCGGGGTCAGGGCATGGGGTTGGGGTTCAGGTGGAAAGAGGAAGGCTGTGTTTCAAGGATTGTCTAGGTGTGCAGCTGGGAGAGGATAACTAGCAACCTGCTGATTTAAAGGTATACTGATTGCAGGGTCGTAGCCTGCTGTTTCGTGGGGTGTGGGGCTACAGTATTTTAATTATTGGGGCTTCTATATGGTGGTGGTGTCTGAGTTGAATCGTCGGTCCACGCGTCTCGTGGTTTGGATATGCAGGCCCGGAAGCCACGTCTCAGAGCTGCAGGCTTGAAATGCCGAGCCCACAACCTGGTGGTGGTAGCAGCAGCAGTAGCAATAGCAGTAGCAGGAGCAGTGGTAGCAGTGGTAGCAGTGGTAGTAGTAGTAGCAGTGGTAGACTAGCAGTGGTGGTAGCAGTGGTAGCAGTGGTAACAATGGAAGTGGTGGTGGCAGTGGTGGCAGTAGGAGTAGGAGCAGTAGTAGTAGTAGTAGTTGTAGTAGCAGTAGTAGGAGCGGCAGTAGTGGCAACATAGCAGTGGTAGAGCCACTATGTTAGTAGTAGCAATAGCAGTACCAGTTCTTGCACCATCTTTCCCTAATCCCTAAACCCGAAACCCCATCTTTCCCATGACTCCAGCAAAGGAGCTTCGCGGGATGCGTCAGCACATGCTGGACGTGCGTCGCATGCGTGCCACGACCGACTAGGGTTGGGGGCTGTGTAAAGAGAGCTTGAAGGCAAGACCTGAGCTTCGTTCGCAGATTTTCTGGGCATGTTTCGAGCTTTGTGGTTTCCTCTGTTTCAGGCCCTAAACCCTAAACTCTAAGCCCTACGGAATCGCATCATTAAACGCTCCCTGAGGGTGTAGAACTCTCGGGTTTCTGGCCCCGGGCTTTGTGGAGGATCCGGGGTTCATGGCTACGGCTACGTTGTAGAGTCGACAGCTCGAGGTCTGTAATATAAGGGCCTTAATAATTAGAATAGGGTTTTGGAGCCCAGTATACTATACCGATGATAAGGAACTCCCAAAATAGTATTGGTAATTATTTAGGCCCCTATATTAACTTGTGACTTCTAGTGTCACAGGCATCCGATGCCTCGAGTCTACTGTGCTTGTGGCCCATTTGCAATAGGTACGTTTCCCAGATGCCCCAGCCATGACCGGACCTGTGCTGCCAGAGCATGCTTTCTTGAGGAAACACTGGTGATGATGGTGGTGATGGTGATGTTGATCTTGATGATGATGATGATGATGATTGTGTCGTGGTGATGATGGTGATTGTGTCTAGTGATGATGTCGGTGGGTTGGGTCATAAAATTGATGACAATGGCACTGCTCTTGCTGGCAGTGATAATGTTCATGTTGATGTGCATGACGATACTCCTCACTGTCTTGTTGCTGCTGCTGTTGTTGTTGCTGCTGGTGTTGTTCATGGCGTGCTGGTTGATAATGAAGGTGATGATGGCGAGGATGCAGATAGCAATGAGGATAATGAGGGTATCGATGTTGATGATGATGGTGATGGTGATGATGAAAGTAATGATGCTGGCGATGATGATGACGATGGTGATGACGATGATGAGGGTACTTCCAGGCACTGGACCCCAGACCACGAAGTCTTCGTAGCAGAGCCCCAAACAACTACAAGATTACAAAGGATGTTGCGTATTCTCTGCACATGTTCTGTATATGTCGAGCAGGAATGCACCCACGCTCTCAGGCTTCTTCGGAGTTTGGGGGAAAGGCAAAGTGACCGGAGTCCGTTAGCATGTCAGGAAGCATGTGCGCCGTCGGCCGCGTCGTCTACTTCCGGGCGATTGTGGTCGTCACGCCCTCAGCGGTCGTAACAAAGCCTTGAACTTCCAACCCGCACCACTAAAGCTTAATTCATAACTACCACACCCAAAGCTCCAAGAAACAAGATGCGCCCTAGAATCCCGAACCCCGAAGACGAACTCCACTGAGCTGGGCACCTGAAACCGCATTAAAGCATCTTCGAATGTCCCCGCAAAACATGTGCTGATGGCGTCCCAATGCTGAGGCAGCCGAGGTGAGCCAGTGTGCATTTCAACAGGATGCAAGATGTGCGGAGATCTGAAACTCCAAACACAACTGCAATCCTAAGCTGTACACCCCCAAGCATCGACCTTCTGATCCTCAAACCACCACTGAGCGTAGAAATCATGAGCCTTAAGCCTGTAAGACTTGGTAGCTGCCGTCCGAGACTGAGTGTGGCTTTCTGTTTTTGATCCGCATTGCATAGCCCAAGTTCCGTGGGTTGAACTCCTTTTCTCTCCAGTCGCGAGTCGGTTTTACACCCACCTGGCGCAAAGTCCTATTCTCCTAACTCTAAACCCTAAACCCTTATCCAAGATTACAGAGGTCGGAAACGGCAACGGCGTCTACGGTTTCGGCGTCGGCTTCGGCAATACTCCCAAGGCCCTGGTCCAAGCTGTTTACTTTTGGGTTTTTTTTAGGGTTTAGGTGTTTAGGGTTTAGGGTGTAGGGGTTTAAATTTGGGGGTTTTTAGGGTTTAGGGTCACCGGTCACGAAGACATGAATACCAACACGTACGGAGGCAAGGAGTTTAGTGTTTGCAGGCTCAGTTCCACTGTTACACTGTTGTCTATTCGGACCAGCAACCTCCATTCTAAATCGTCGATGTTTCATCCCCCAAAATCTGAATGAGGCAGTCTCCAACAATGCTTACCAAAGCCCCGTGCGACGTCTTAGACAGATCCTGATCCCCAAAACTGCTCGCGAAACTCTAGATTCCGACCCCGATCATCTAAACCCTAAGCCCTTATGCCTAAACCCCAGATCCTGACCCGGAAAAACCCAAACCGGACGTCTTGCAGGAGAGCCGTTCCGACGCCATGCTCAAGGCGCTGCAGAATCCTGCCAAATTCAGCCCAGCGATTTCTTTTGAAGGCTTTTGAGGCAACTACTTCGCTTTTGCTTTAAAAGGTTCTCCAGCCGCAGTTGAGGAACTATTCCTGACCGGCACATGTTAAGGATTCCGCTCATAACTGCAGGACTTTTTGCGGGGGTTGGGGGGAGGGGGGGTTGGGGCCAGCCAGGCCAGAAGGGCAATCTAAATACTACTAGTACTACTAATACTACTAATACTACCCATACTACTAATACTACTAATACTACTAATACTACTAATACTACTGATAACACTAATACTACTAATACTACTAATCTATCTTCCAAGCCAAACACAGCAAGATATTGAATTCAAGGCGTGTTAGGAGCGATTACTATGCGTGTGCATTCCTTTGGGGTTGAGTACAGGTTTTGTCAATGTTGTTTGGGCTCGGTGTTTTGTGCATCGACGTGTGATAAAGCTGAAGTTGCGCAAAGGAATTTGGATTACATCGACTACGATTCCGGCCGCATGCTCACAACGCCATGCCGCTTGCCATACTGGGCACGTTGTCGCCCAAGTGCCGCTGGTTGATGTTTTCAGTCTACGTCAGGTTGATGGAAAGTTGTAGTTTCTGCTAAGTAGCCTTGCCGTACAGTTATCCTCCCGAACTTTCAACGTCCCATGCCTGCACTCCCCACATCATCGAGGGAACGGCGTGATACACACCCACACACACTATTGGAGGCTTCTGATCAGTGTATTACAAGCACAGTCGGGAACTACTACTAGAAGCATATAGGGTAACCACTATCATCAGCATGACAGGTATCTACTATGAATAGAATTTTCGGGAACTGCTGTGATACACATATGAGGGAACGACTATTGTAAGCATATGAGGGAATTGCTATTGGAGCCACATGCGGGAACTATTGTTATATGCAAATGAGGGAATCCTCAAGAACGCAGTTACCCAGTTCTCAGTCTCCTTTTCTTAGCTCATGCGTGGAACTGCTTTCGGACTTTCGGAGACCGAAGACCCTTCCTTCGCGATCCCGTAAGCATCCCACCGTAAACTCTGCTCGGATGATGGAGTTGTGAGTGAATATGGGAGGCTGAATCACTAGCAATATCATTCCTTGGGCTTGCTCAAATAGTTTTCAGGAAAGTATAACGGCACTCCAAAACTCAGCCCTGCATGACTTTGACAGTCTTGAGTGGCGGGCATCCCTGTCCAAAGTTTGCTTGTGATGTTCGGCTGCAGCAGGGAAGGGTTCCAATCTACGGTCATCTTGTGGCATCACCAAGCATACGAGGCCCCACAGCAGGATTTCAAGTTAGACCAAGCCCCCCAAACCCCCTTAAACCCTAAACCCTGAACCATTCACCTGAAACCCTAGACCCTGAACCCCTAAACCTGAAGCCCTAAGCCCTGAACCCTAGCCCTAGACCATAACCTCAAACCCTGAACCCTAAACCCTAAGCCCGAACAACCTTGACTTCGAAGACCTGCAACACAGGGTCTTCCTTGGGTAATGTAGGGACCTATATGATTACGATAGGGTTTTGGGGGTTCCTTGTTATAGTTATGGTATAATATCCCCCAACACCCTATTCTAATTATTAAGGCCCCTCCCTTATAGAACCCTTGTAGATCCCCTTTAAAGGCCCCTTTCAGGAACCCTTTAAGGAAGCCTATATATCCCTTTTAAAGAGCCCTTTGACGAACCCTTTAAGGAACCGCCCTTCCTTGGGTATCCCAGGCCTGGGCAGGGAGTACAAGCACACCATGAAGCTGGTCCCTCGCCCCATCGGCCGCGGTCTGAAGTGCAACAAAAGACACCTGCCGTGCCTGGGGCAGCAAGGAGGCATTTGGGAATTGCCGGATTTCCCGAGCCCCAACCCCGAAACCCTGAAACCCAAACGCAAGACCTTGAACCCTCGAAGTTAAGAGTTCCTCAGTAGCTCGAAGTGAGCTTAAACAGGTTGTGGGATTGCCCTTGTTATCATGATCCAGAGGGAACTGTGCACTCTACACCCCAAACCCTAAACCGTCCCAAACCCATAGTTGCCCAATCGTGCAAGCATGCATAGACTGGCTGTTCAAGCAGTGCAGTCTGCCAGGGCAACTGCAGCTTGCACGCAAAGTCTCAGCCCTGCAGGTTTGGCTGCCTCAAAGTACTTAAAGGCTCAGGGGACTTAGTAAGTCGAGTTATAACCGGGGTTATAAGCCCCCGAAGTAGTGTCATCCTTATTTTCACCATGCTTATAACCTGAATTACTAAGTCCCATGAGCCTTCAAGAACCGGCTGTTCTGAAGACTTCGGGCGTTCCAGCTCGCTAGATGCATGTGTTTGGCTTTTCAGCTCTGTCGTAGCTTCGCGAGCATGTGCTAGACCCATCCCCTCACGTGCCTATACCTGCAGAATTGTATCGACTCCCCTGTAGCCCTAAACCTTGAACTGCACGTCCTAAACCTTGAAGAGTCCGGCCCATCAGAATCCCCCAAGACAGCTTCGCCAACACTCTGCCTTGCTTCCTTTTGGGTGCGCCGCTGGCAAGGCTGTTCTACATCCTCGGCCTGAATAACTGCAAGGCGGCGGTGAACCCAATGTGGGGCCCCACTACTCAGAGTAGGCCTCCTGTAAGGGTTGCTGGACAGGTTTTGAACGAAGGGTGTAGGGGTCTTGATTCCCGAGTTAATATCGAGTTTCGGGTATACATTGTGAGCAAGTAGAGTCATATTCAGGAGCCCAAGGGAATCTTGTTGGGAAATGTTTAGGATTCATGCCATGCCCGCGCCCCACGCCGGAAGAGTTTGGTTTTAGTCCTAGTAGAAGCAGCGGATGGGATATGCGCGTTCGCATGCTTGAGGTCTCATGCTTTGGATGCTGCCCCCACTCCGTAACAGTTGAATATATGTATATATATACATATATATGTATACATAGATAACACCCTTAATATGACCCCTAATGTAGACTCTTACAAGTGGGGGCAGTACCCAATCTAATTCCTCAATGCTATCAAGCAAGCCTCAGGCCTTTGTGTGCACATGGTTTGGCGTTTAAGTTTTTTCGTTGAGCAATTTGGGATCAGAGCCTCGGTCGGGTGGCATGTCACGGAGCGTCTCCCTCCTCCTCCACGGCACCAAACGCCCCTAAACCCGAAACCTAAACCCTAGGATCAGTGCTAGAAGTCTATGCCCGCCGCGCACGAGGCGAGCTTCTTCCACTCCAGATGGTTCACACGAATCCGGGCTATCAAGAGATGCCTCGATCAGGCCCAGGGGGTTCAGGGTTTGGCGGTTTAGGGGGTTGAGGGTTAGGAGGTTTGGGGGTTCGGGGGTTTAGGNGGGTTTAGGGTTTAGAGTTTAGGGTTTAGAGTTTAGGGTTTATAAGGTTTAGGTCTTAGGGTTTAGGGTCCAGGGGGCTTAGGGCTCTTCTACCATTTAGGGTTTGGGGGTTCAGGGGTTTAGGGGGTTCAGGGGGTTTAGGAGTTAAGTTTAGGGGGTTCAACTAATTAGTCTTCAGGGTTCTAAACTCTATACCCACGGTTCAGTGTAGGCTATTGGGGCTCTTTCGAGGTTTGGCGGAGGCTGGGTTTTCGATTTCCATTTTTTCAGTTTGCTGTTTCGATTTTGTTTACCCAGTTCAAGGAGGGAGCCCTGTTTTGGGCAGGTTCGGGGTTTAGAGTCATGCTGCTGGCACTTGGAGACTTTGAGATTTTATTTCCGATTCTCAGGATCTGAGATTCTGATGCCTTTCGGCCTGGAAGGGTGATGGGGGCACTTACATGTTCAAGGCTACTGCTAGGGCTAGAGCTAGCACCGCCACCACCACACTCAGCAACGGCAGCAACAACAGCAACAACAACAACCACCACCCAACAACACCAGCAACAAAGAACAGCAAGAGCAAGATGAACAGCAACAGCAACAGCAACGACAACAACGACAACAACGACAGCCCAGAGTTTGGGGGTCGACGGGGTCAGGTAGCAGGGAAACGGGCCTGAACCCCAAAGCTCCAAGCCTCAGGACTCAAGCCCTAGAGCCCCCGAAGCCCTAAACCCTAAAGCACAAGACAGAATCCTCAGACACAACTGCTTTTGAAACCGGACAAACTCGGACAACCAAAGATCCTAACCCGCTATCATAGTCTCCTTCACCCATCCTCCTAGTGTTCTCGGGTTGGGTTCACCTTTTTATCTGGGGAATGTAGGCCGAGGTGAGCTTCCGTAGGGTTTCGGATGCAACGACAACGACGACAACAACAGCAACAACGACAACAGTGGCAGCAGCAGCAACAGCGGCAGCAACAACTGCAACTGCAGCACTGCAACAGGAACTGCGAGCGAAACTGCAGCTCAAACTGCAACTGCAACTAGATCTGGCTGCCATGTCAACTGCAACTAAACCTATCACAGCTGCTGCTGCAGCAACAGCAACAGCGCCGACGACGACGACGACGACTACTACTACCCGTGGTCTCAGGTCATGTCGCGTCGCACCCTTGCCAACATGACAGGGAAGAGGCCTACGTTGCAAAGCAGGTTTCAGTGACACCGGGGGTTTTGGGCTTTTAGGGTTCAGGGTTTTGGAGTTCAACAGCTTGGGGAAGAGCCTCTGCTGACCACTCGGAGTAGAGACTAGGGCTGCTTGGAGTTTAATGTAGGAACCTGATTAAGAAACCCTGGTCCTACAACTCCAAAAGATTAGGACCCGAATAAGGGACCCTCATAGAGACCCCAAGGTTTCTGAATCAGGTGCCTACCTGTTCATCTTTTTGGCTCGGGGCTGTTCTGGTAATGTAGGAGCCTTAATAATTGCCAACACTATTTTGGGGGTTCCTTATTGTAGTTATAGTATAACGTACCCAGAGAGCCCAATACCCCTTAATTACGGAATATGGCTTCATTTATAGGGCATCATATTATGATTTAGCTATATTCCTTAATTAAGGGGTATTGGGCTCTCTGGGTACCCCAAAACCCTATTGTAATTATTAAGGCCCCTACAGTATTGGCTGGGCCCATAGCCGAGAGCTTAGGGGTCCATGGGGTCAGGTAGCCGGGAAACGGGGCCAAACCACAAAGCTCCAAGCCTCAGGACCCAAACCCTAAACCCCCGGAAACCCTAAACCAGGAGCTTTAAACAACAAAATCCTCAGACAAGATTTTTTGAAATCGAAGAATCAAAGTCGGACATCCAAAGATCCCAACCCGCTATCATAGTGTCCTGCACCCATCCTCCTAGTGTTCTCGGAGTGGGTTCACCTTCTATCTAGGGAATGTAGGCCGAAGTGAGCTTTCGTAGGGTTTCGCGTGTTGGAGGCATGGGGCTTGCCTTCGTCGTGTTGTGAAGTCTCTTAGGGCTTCTTGTGTAGAGACCGAGAAGCCCGAAGCCCCACCCCTGCCAACTCTGCCTGGGTGTTGGAGTCCTCCCCCCCCCCCCCCACCCCCCCCCCCCCCCCCCCCCCCCCCCACCCACCCCCCCCACCCCACCACAACCCCACCACCACCACCCCCACCTCATCCCTCACTCCATCTCCGCGCTCNTGCGCCTTGCGGGGGGGGGGGGGGGGGGGGGGGGGGGGGGGGCCCCAACACCCGGGGAGGGTTTTCAGGGGGGGGGCTTGGGGTTTTTCAGCTTCTAAACAAAAAACCCAAAAGAGACTCACAACACCACGAAAGGAAGGCCCTGTGGGTCTTGAAGGGGAGGCGCGAGCCGCCGCGAACACCCTCCCTGGCGCGCTTGCGTCGCGGATTGTGTCCCGCCCCCCCCCGCGACCCCCCCCCCCCCCCGCAAGGCGCACGTACCTCAAGCCCTAAACCAAACCTAAACCCTAAACCCTAAATTCATGCATGTCAATGTCCGTGCCGCCGCTTCTTTCAGTTTTTGGCTGGAGCTCCCTCTCTTCGTGGGAGAAAAGCCACTCCACCTTGAGAGGAGGCGCTTCAGCACCGAACCCCAGCTCAGCTTTAAGTGCCCCTCTCCGGGAGTGGCGCGGAACCAAACATAGAAAGGGCCTTAAGGACCTACTAGTAGCAGCCAAGAAACAGGCAGAAAAGTCGCGTCCACAGATCTCAAGAAGGAGCCGCACGTGCTGCTCCGGAGGGTTTTTAAGCCCCCACTCCTCAACGGAGGACAGGGGAAGGGCAGTTTTCAGATTGCTGGGCAGAGCCCACGAGATTTGATCCCTCGAAGGGGGTTCTTCTCTTCCGCTCCTTGGCATCAGGACAGAAGGTTTAGGGTTTACGGTTGAGGGTTTAGCGTGTGGGGTTTAGGTGACGTTTGCAGAAAGCTCGAGTTGGTCTGCTACCTGTGTAGGACTGCACCATGAGGCTTGTCACACTCTTCAGAGATTTAATCAGGAGCCCGCAAACTAGTATAGGTAAGTATTAGCGTCCCTAAAATAGATTGAGGTCGAAGGCACAGGGTGACCTGAAGAGATGCTTGTCCCTATGATTCCTAGCGAATCTGAGAGACTGTCCAGGACCGAAACCTTAAGCTCTAAACCCTACGCAAGAAACAGCAGAGCTCGAACTCAGAAATTTTCTTCAGAATTTTGTACATTGAGGTCTTTAGGGCTTGGGGTTTAGGACTTGGGGCCTACGGTTTCGGGTGTGGGGGGTTTCAGGTTCCAGCTGTAGGCTCCATAAAATTGGGGTCACTGGCACTTTATACTTCATCCATAAACCCACGGCCCCAAAACCAGTCGTTGTTTCCAGACTAGGTAGAGACCCTCAGCAACGCACGTGGAGCCTATACCCTCAAGGTCGCAGCAGTTTCTGATGGATGGTCTATTTCGAAGTTTTGCCTCTAACTGAGCTTGCTGTAGACGCCTGACAATAAGCCTCCTTCGGGATCCCCTACAGCGATCCGTACCAAAGGAGATCCAAATGCCCCAAACTTGAAACTCCAAACTACAAACCCAGAAAAGAAGAGCGGGTAAACCCCTTTATAATCCCCAAGCCCCAAGCCCCCGTTTTTTGGACCCCAGCCCCCCGACGAAAAACAAGGCTCTAAGATGGCTTTGCTCGCCATCGTCGCCCTTCTCGCCAATGCGGGCGTGGTGCAAAGTCACCAGACCCAGGCCTTCTTGATTCTTAGGGTTGGGGTACCTTATGTGCATCTCCTTTCAAGGGTCCATAGAATCAGGTTTATAGGGAGATTTTTGGGTATACAGTATACAATATAGAGTTGATTAGCATTAGGGTAGTACCTGAGTGTGGGGCCACGTATCTATCAGGATCCTGCTTTTTACGGTCCGTTTGGGCATGAGCAGGTTACCACATCCTAGACCCTCTATGGGAGTTTCCGAAAATAGGGGGACCCTAATATAGTCCCCTAAATACTAGGATCCTTATTATAAGGACACCAAAAAAGGTACCCCTAATTTTGACAACCACCCATATAGTGATGAGAGTACGAAGACGGCCCTTGGCGTTCGTATGGGGTCTCCTACTTTGTGGGTGCTGGCGGTGGACTTGATGATTTGGATCCTTCAATATCTCTGTGTGTGTGCAATGTTCTGTGTTTATCTGCATATACATATATATATATGTCCTTCATGCTCTTAAGTGACTCTTAAGCTTACTTAATGTCCAAACAGTAGAGCAAGTTATCACTATTGGGGCTTCGGGGCTTCGTTAGGTCTAAACCGACAGCAAGTCCAGGGTTTAGGGCTAAGGTCTACTTGGAGGCCCAGGGGACTTAGGAAGTAGGTTATAAGCAGAGTTATAATTAGGGTAACCCTACTTATAGCCTACTTACTAAGTCCCCTGAGCCTCTAGGGGTGTAGGGTTTAGGGCTTCGGATTTCGGTGGCCGAATCGGTTCAGAGCCCAGGCTCCCATGATCCTCCAACCCCAGGGTTTAGGGTTTAGGGTCCAAAGAACAAATCCTTCAATGCTCGCCAAGTCCTCAAGCCGAAACCCAAATCCCCAAGCCCTCAATCTGTAGCCGCAACCTCAAAACGGACAGGTGGCTCCTGGGGATGCGCACCTCTGCTTTGAACTTCGGGACTTTGGGGTTTTGGAACTTCGGGCAATCCATCCTTCTTCGCCGTTGAGGGGCTTTTGCAGTGAGGGCAAAGCGCAGCGGTAACAGGGAGCCTCACTGACAAGCAGCTTCCTTCGACTCGCCGTATACTGCCGTATACTTAGAGTCGTTTAGGGTTTGGGGTTTAGGACTTAGTGTTTACGGTAGGGTTAGATTAGTAAGACTTAGAGTATAGCATTCCTGCGAATCCGCATTACATCCATTCAGGCCTCGATATTTGAACTAAGTTGGGCACATCAAGGACTCATGTCCTAAAGCCGTTTGATTGGTTCTTGTGACTCTGGTGATTTTGGTCCCGAGGATCACGGCATGTACTTATCCTCTTTGGCTGTGGCTTCTAGCGAGTTAGGTCTTGCTCATGAACACTACCTGGGTGTGGATGTGATGGTGTTCCAAATTGTGAACCGCGCCTGCTAGACCCTATAATGTAGGAACCTGATTAAGAAACCCTGGGCCTGTAACCCCAAAATAGTAGGGTTCATATAAGGAACCCTAATAAAGGCCCAAGGTTTCTTAATCAGGTTCCTACATTACTCTGCGCCGCAAGCCCCCAAGCCTTTAAGTGCTTGCAAGACTTCCCAGGAGGCACGGCCCAGGAAACTTTGAGTCAAGCAGGTTTCATGGGTGTTAGCAAAGGTACCTTAAACCCTAAACCCTAAAACCTAGCAAAGGTTCACCCCGCCCGTCGCGCTTATGGAGCGTGTGACTTTCCTGAGTGGAAAGATCGGCGTCTTTGTACAAGTGGGCACTGGTGAAGCCCCTTGCCGGCCAAAGAAGCTCTGTTAGGGTTTAGGGTTTAGGGTTGGGCCGAAACACGCACATAAACATAAAGTATTGAAGACACGACGCTCTGGTAGGGGTATTTTTTCAATTCCGTGCAACAGTGTATGTTTAGGTGATTGACATTGGGGCTCCTACACCAGAAATCCAAGTCCAAAGACTCTCGATGGCCTGACATCCCGAATCCTGGCCTTCATCGAATCCGAGCGCTCTAGGATTCTCTAAGATTCTAAGCCTGAAACCGTTTTCTCCACACTGGAGCCCGCTGACTCCGAACCCTTGGGCCCCAAATCTCTATAAAGCCTAGACCCCGTAAACCTTAACCCCCCCTAAACCCCAAACCCTAACCGGTTTAGGGTTTAGGGGTTAGGGTTAATGCCATGAAGCCCAAAAGTTGGGCTTGAGGCCTGCAAGGCCTTCGGCCTTCACAAAATCTTACAAAGCCTTGAGGGAACGTGTCGGCTCTTGCAGCAGTGAGGCTGCCAAAGCCTGGAGCCCGAAACGCTAAACTCCTTAGGGTTTAGGGTTTAGGGTTTAGGGTTGGTATCCCCAAAGCGCAAAAGTGTCTGTGAACTTTCAGTGGAGACTTTAACTACGATTATGAGGATGATGCTGGTAGTGATGATGATTCTTACCATTGTTCCCATAGCTAGTACTAGTACTACTGTTACTGTGGCTATGAATATTGATGCTGTTAAAGGGGATGACGAAACTGGTTATTATTTCTATCGCTATTATAGTAATTCTTCTTCTTGTGTATATTACTACTACTACTACTACTACCACTACTACTACTACTACTACTACTACTACTACTGCTACTGCTACTGCTTCTGCTTCTGCTTCTGCTTCTGCTTCTGCTCTGCTACTGCTACTGCTACTGCTACTACTATGAGGTCTGGCCGGACCTCGAGCAGTGTCTCTCGAATGTGTTTGCGGCCTCGAACGATCGCCGCCTGTCCGATGCAAGGGGCTTCGGGGAGTTTGAAGTAATATAGGCGCCTAAATAATTGCCTATACTATCTTGGGGTTCCTTATTGTAATTATAGTACAATGGGCCTATTCTAATTATTAAGGCCCCTACATTAGGGTTTCGGGTGAAGCACAGGTGTTTGGGGCACTTTTTGTGTACTTGTTTCGTTGATGTTCTTAGTCATGAGCTTCGGGTTTAGGCTCTGTTTTGGGTTGCGACTTGAGGGTGGGGACATCTCGAAGGGGTTCATCACACTGCTGCAAATGGCAAGGGCGATTGGTAACGAAGCAACATCACAAGCACCATCATCATCATCGTCGTCATCATCATCAGTGTCGTTCATCATCGCCATGGTCGCCATCATGGCCGTCATCACCATCATCACCGTCGTCGCCATCATCACCAGTACCATCGCCGTCGTCATAATCATGACCGCCAACATTCAACAACACTGCCATCACAATCGTCCTCGCCAGCCTAACAATAAACCCACCAACATCACCATCAACAATTCAAAACCATCACCGCCACGACTGCGACGAAGGCTACTGCGACGACACTACTACTTTGTACTACTGCCACCACTACTGTCACCTTTGCTACTACTCCTGCTGCTGCTGCTACTACTACTACTACTACTGCTACTGCTACTGCTACTACTACTACTACTACTACTACTACTTACTCTACCACTGCTACGACGACGACTACTATTACAAAGAGGCTCATGCCCCGGACCTTGACACCTTCAGGCCTAATGCTTGAGGATGTATCGCCGGACAAGAAGCTCTGTGCTAACTCAAACCTAAACCCGAAGCCGTAAACCCTAAACCCTAAAACCAAAAGACCCACCATCCAAAGACCTCTGGGCGGAGGTATTGGGGTGCACATCGATTACGTGGAGGCCTCGCAACTCTTGCTAGTTCTTAGGGTATGTTTCAGAGCCTAGGGTTAGTTCTTTTTCTTTGTCAAGCAGTTGTTTGGTATTCTTTATCAGGCTTTGGACTTTTTTGGGCTTTGTTGGGTTGTCGCGATCAGAATGTTCATGATGTCTTTTTTGTTTAGTTCCTCTGTCTGAACTGCTGCAGTCATGGTGAGTAGCCGCAGGACCAACCGTGTCAAAGACCAGCCGTTACTGACACTATCATGATGAGGTTTGTGAGCATAGTGTTGGCGAGGTGGCTATACATGGTTGTCAGGGCATCGTCATGGTGCTCTTTATCGTCCTCGTCGTCGTCTGCGGCCTTGTCCTCCTCGTTAAAAAATCTCACTTTCTAACCATCATGCTACTTCACGCTCTGGGCCCCAAACCCTGAACACGACCCCTAAAGCTGGTTGCGGAACGTCCCACCCCAGACTACTTATATGCACATTTGTGAATCAACCCAGAAGCCTCCACGGTCCGAGCTCAACACTTGCTTCGTTGCTCAACCATGCTCAAACCGGTCCACCCGAAAATCAAGAACCTGGAGTGTGAAAGTGTGCTCAGTTGACAGCGTGTACGAAGCCTTGTAGTCTAAGTTAGCTGCTACTGTACAGTCCTAGACATAGGAAACTAGCAGACTTGACTGCATGTGGGTGACCGCAGG